>CM053783.1:54944372-55111872 GCA_028749045.1 Cupressus sempervirens | reverse complement strand
AGTAAAAAGAGAAAAAAGAGGTAAGAAAATCTTTAAATGTTGGACTTGTGATGAATATGGTCCTTATGCATCTAAGTGTCCTAAAAGAGAGAAAAAGTATAAAGGAAACTAGAAACCTAGAAAAGGTAGAGAATGTTTGTATGCAAATGAAGATAATGATTATGATGAACAAGCATTAAGTGCCAATATGATGAAATTATATTTATGACAATTAAAGAAGAAATTTTGGAAAATGTAGCTTCAATGTCATAGGTTGGGAAGAAATCTAATTGGATAGTTGACAATGGTTGTTCACATCATATGACTGGTGACATGAACAAGTTTTTTGATTTCAAAAGTCAGGATGGAGGAATTGTTAGAGTTGGAAACAATGCAACATGCCAAGTTAAAGGTATTGGATCTATAACTCTTGATGGTAAGACTAACATCTACTAACATTGAAGATGTATACTTTTTTGATGGTTTAAAGCACAATATTTTGACTGTTGGACAATTAGTAGACAAAGGTTATTAGTTATAGTTTATAGAAAAGAAATGCATGATTAAAGACAAAGATGGAAAGGTAATTGGAACAAGAACTAGATCCAGAGGTAATATATTTTAGTTGACTCCTACTGAAATGACATGTTTGGTTGCAAAGGTAGATGTCAGTTGGTTATGCCATAAGAGATTTTGTCATATAAACTTTGATAGTATTGTAAGGACTAGTAGAATGATTGTAGTCAGAGATTTACCAAAGATTGCAAAGCCTACTAACACAATTTGTAAGGAGTGTATTTTGGCTAAACATAATAGAACTTCTTTTCCTAGCGAGAAGTTTACCTCTAGAACAAATTTGGAGATTGTATGCATAGATCTTAATGGTTCTACAAAGACTAAAGGATTCTATGGTGAAAGGTATTTTATGATTCTAATTGACGATTTTTCTAGAATGATGTCGGTTACATTTCTTAAAGAGAAATCTGAGGCATTTGATAAGTTCAAGATTTTCAAGAATAGGGTTGAGAATGAATCTGGTATGAAGATTAAATGTTTAAGATCAAATAGAGGAGGAGAATTTACTTCAAATGTGTTTAACTTTCTTTGTGAAGAAAGTGGATCAAAAGACAATTATCACCTCAAAAAACCCCTAAACAAAATGGTGTTATAGAGTGAAGGAACAAGTCAGTTATAGAATTTGCAAGAGCTATGTTAGTAGAGGGTCATATATCCAAGACATTTTGGAGAGAAGCTATGAATACAATAGCCTACACTATGAACATAGTGCAAGTTAGGAAAGACACAAACAAGACCCCTTATAAACTATGGTTTGGTCACTCGCCTATAGTTAAGTATTTCAGAATTTTTGGAAGTGGCTGCTATATCAAAAGAGATGATGACATTAGTAAGTTTGATGCTAGAAGTGATGAAGGTATGTTTCTTGGTTGTTCATTGAAAAGAAAGGCTTATAGATGTTATAATTAGAGAACCAAGACTATTATAGAATGTGCAAATGTGAGAATTGATTATAAATTCAAGATACAAGAGAGAATAGTTGATTACAATTTAGATAATGATGGTGTTACTAAGCCAAGGAATGATGAGGTATTTCTTGAGACTAACAATGATTTGTAGAGTGAAGGAAAGCCAACGTAAAGCTTGGAACCTTCAGTAGAGCCAAGAGTTGAGATAGAAACTCCTACTTCAGGAAAGAATGTGATAAATAATCACCAATCCAAGTAGATCATTGGAAGCAAAGATAAAGGTGTGATGAAAAGAAGCAGAGTCAATGAAGAACTATGGTTGATATCTAAAGTTGAGCCTAAGAATGAAGATGAAGCATGTAAAGATGATTATTGGAAACAAGCCATGAAAGAGGAATTGGATTAGATAGTAAATAATGAGACATGGGAATTGGTCCCCAAACCAACAAACAAGAATGTGATAGGAATTAAATGGGTATTCATAAAAAAGATGAATAAACAAGGTGAAGTTGTGAGAAACAAAGAAAAATTGGTATGTAAAGGTTACTCATATCAAGAAGGAATAGATTATGATGAGACTTATGTTCCAGTGGCTAGAATAAAAGTAGTAAGATTATTCTTATCCTATGCAGCAAAAAACAAATTCAAAGTATATCAGATGGATGTGAAGTCAAAATTTCTAAATGGAGAACTTGAAGAAGAGTTATACATTGAACAACATAAAGGATGTCCTATAACAGATGACAAAGACATAGTATGTAGACTAAGGAAAGCATTGTGTAGATTGAAGCAAGCACCCAGAACTTGGTATGCAAGGTTGGACAAGGATTTGAGAAAGCTTGGATATAGTAAAGGTATGACAAATAGTAATCTATATTAGAAATAAATTGATGATGGTTTGATGATTTTGGTGATATTTGTTGATGATATCATATTTTGGGGTAATGATGAGGAAAACAAGAATTTTTTTGAGGAGATGAAGAAAGAATTTGAAATGAGTATGATAGGAGAGATGAAATATTTCCTAGGATTGCAAATTGTATAGAATAAAGAAGGAATCTTTATTTCTCATACTAAGTACTTGAAGGATTTACTAAAAAGGTTTGGTTTGGAAACATACAAACCCATTGGAACACCTATGGTAACTAGACACTAGTTAGCTACAAAGGATGAGACACCTACTGTTGAACAAAAGAAGTATATATCAATGATTAGAGGATTGAAATATATGACTCACACAAGGCTGGATATAGAAAATGCAGTTAGAATTATTACAAGATTCTAGGTTGATCATAGAGAAGCACATTATGTAGTAGTGAAAATGATATTTAGGATTTGAAGGGAACATGAGAGTTCGAATTGTGGTATGAAAAATCTAATTATTTCACTGTAAGTGCTTATACTAATGTAGATTGGGTAGGTAGAATGGATGAAAAAAAGAGCACCAGTGGTGGAGCTTTCTTTCTTGGAGGAATATTGGTTTCTTGGTTAAGAAAGAAGCAGGATTGTAGATCAAAAAGTACAATAGAAGAAGAGTATGTTGTAGCAACAACTAGTTGCAATGAAGTCATTTGGATGAAGCAGATGCTAAAGTATATAAGGATAGAAATCAATGAACCTATTGTTATACATTGTGACAACACAAGCACATTAAATATGTCTATGAATCTAGTGTCGCATTCTAAGACCAAGCACATTTCTATTAAGTATCATATGTTGAGAGAGAAAGTTGCACAAAAGGAAATTAGATTGGAGTATGTGAGCACTAAAGAAAAGATTGCAAATATATTCACTAATCCTCTTCCCAAAGAGACTTTGAGTATTTGTGAGTTATGCTTGGGGTTATGCCCCTTCCTACATCAAAGTAGAAGATGCAAGAGTGCATCAATCCAATGAAATAGAGCACCATTGTTTGTTTGGACTGAATGTTGATGCTTACTATATGGGGGAGTATCTGTGATGGACAAAGTCATCTAGGAATCTTGTTGGATATTGTTGTGAATAGTGTCTTTTGACACTCAAGCTAGTAAGAATTAGTTGTTGTAGAGTTTGATGTAGTAAAGTTGGTTGCTAAAACCTTTGACATTGATGTCAATGGGAGAGATGTTTAGCATGAAAAATAGAATTTTTGGCATAAGTACAACATTGAAGGATAGTTTTTTAGAAAGAAAATTGAGGTATATCAATGGGAGAGAATGATTGATGAAGAGGATTTGAAAAGAAGTTGAACATCCTCTTTGTTGGTATTCTTGGAACTAGATGTTTTTCATCTATGTTGCCATCAATGCCAAAGGGGGATATTGTTAGAAGATTGGTTGAAAGATTGAATGCTAATGATATTCCTATGAGGGATTATTTTAGATATGTTACTATGATGATATGTTACATTCATGACTAAGTTTATCATTGATGTCAACATAGCATTTTTTTGTGGTATTTGACAGAAGAGTGAAGGAAAGATCAAGTTGTTATGGATGGCTAGTTGAGTTTTTACACTATCCAAGGTTATGGGAGATACTTGTGAGTATCTAGTATATGTAGTTAACATCAAAAGAAGAAATAATAAGTCTAGAAGAAGTTATGTAAGTTTTGGTGATGTTTGTTCTGAGATAGAGTTTACACTAGCTTATTTTGGTAAACATGTTATATCTCTTAGCATAGTTTTTATTCTGAGAATCAAGGTTGAAGGCATGGATAAGACATGTTGATGATGACATGGCTAAGATCACTCATCATAATATTGCATATACAAAAATTTATTCAAGTTGCAAGGCGAAAGATTTATGTTATCACTAAGTGTAACGTGTTGTTGATGTAGTCCTATAATAATTAATTAAGAAGGTCTAACAGCTAACTTAGGGAATTTTTTTGAGGATTTGGTATAAAGGAAGGACATTTTCCTTTATCATGGCATGGAATGATATGATTTTGTGATTGATGATAAGCAACAATAAAAGTAGAATGCAAATTTGAGCAGAGAAGTGCAGAAGTGAAGGAAACTTCATTGCCAAGTTTTGCTAAGGGATCCAAGGTTTGATATTTGGATCTAAGGTTTGTGACCTAGTCTACAAGGTCTAAAAGTGATTGGTTTAGTTGACATAACAAAGAAAAGAAGAATACAATAGTACATTACATGTTTGAGTAGTGAGCTCTTCTTGTAGTTAAATTTTCATGTTTGGACAATGGGCTCTTCTTGCATACATTGTACAACAACTCCTAATAGGGTTGGAATCTCCTAATAGGGATACAAATTCTACTAACAAGGACTCTATATACTAAATTTTTTAATAGACTTCTAAAAGGGTCCATCATCTAACAAGGAATATTTATATTAGTTCATCATCTCATGGGCATAATTCCCACCAGGGTTTTCCCTCTAATCAAGGATTTCCCTAGTTAACATATCTGGTGTAATTGTCTATTTGTATTTTATTATGGTTGTTGTTTACTTTGGTTGAATGGTTAAGTTTTCTTAAAGAAGATACATGTTTTAATTATCAGATAACTGATTCACCCCCCACCCCCCTCAGTTATCTTGGTGGACTATTGTTTCTAACATTAACATGGTGCTAATTAGAAATCTAAATAATCAAATGAAAATATATAATCATATAATAATGTCACTAGGATGGGAATCACAATATACATGCATGCATCTAGCTTTTATAGCTAGTGTAAATAATCCCCAATGCCTTTTAGAGATACTCAAAGTTATCCATAGAGAGTGCCTTGGTAAATATTTTAAAGAAATATATTGTTTGCTAAGTGTATACTCAATCATTACCTCATTCTCTAAAACTTTTTCTATTAGAAAGTGATACTGGATTAAAACATGTTTAGTTCTTAAATGTAGTACTAGATTATTTGAAATATTTATTCTACTCCTATTGTCAAATAATATGGAAATGGGGTAATTAAATAGTATTAGAACATATTTCAAAGCTTGTTTTATCCATAGATATATGTACTAGAACATATTTCAAAGTTTATTTCATCAACAAATATATGTACAATATGATGCAAAAATAATATACATATTTTTCTTTAATGGTAGATAGAGATATTCAATCTTATTTCTTAATTTTAGACCTAGAAACTAATCAAGATAGAAGGAAAATTATAACACAACATTTATTTTTTCTATCGTCCATATATCAAACCCAATCTAAATTAATATAAGCCATGGAAGAAATGTCTATTTTTTTGGGATACCATAGTCCAAATTTTTCTATAACTTTTAGATATTGAAAAGTCTTTTTTATAGAAGTAGTATGTGTTTCTCTAGGTCCTTGCTAAAATATGACTATTTAAGATAGACAACTTGCATAATATACATTCTAGTAGAGGATATGTATAAGAATCATCTAATAATTATTTTATATTTTATCTCATCAACCTTGAAAGATTCAAAATATTTCTTCAAATAAAAACTATAAATCATAGTAGTGCATATTAGTTTTTCATTCTCTATTATGAACTTTTTGAATACTTTCAATCATAGTCTTCAATATCTTAGACTTTTATAGAGATTATAATCTTCCTTTTAAGGAAGAAACACAACTAGAGTAGTAAAAAATTAAAGAATATATCACATGTCATCTTATTGACTTATTTCTCTCCTTAGACCATAGAGATTAGTATGCACCAATTCCAACACTAAGTAGTAAACTTTTCCTTAACCTTTAAGGTCCTCCTTGTTTGTATTACAACTTGACATTATTTGGAAATATTCTTAAGAGGCTTTGTAACATTTAGAAGATCTTTAATAGCTTGAGTTGAACTAATGTTTACTATTTTATTACAATTAATTTGGCACATGCTATAGTTGCATAGAAAAATCTCATTGATCTGAGACATCAAGTAATATCTAGTAGAAGTCTTCAACTGATAAATATTTCTATCCCTCTTTTTACTCATAGTTGTTGGAATTATGATTATTTTTTCATTAGTGACAACACTTAATTTTGTATGCTTATCGAGCATCTAGTGGTTACCTTGTAAACTTATTAGTTCAGTAGTTTACACCCAGTAGACAGTGGCTACTGAGAAAATACAGACAATGTGAAGTCTAGTAGCGTCTACCGAGCTTCTTAATATCTACTGAGCTTCACAGTGTCTACTGAGTAGTAAGTGTAAACCGAGCATTGAAAGATTCTATGTTTACCAAGTGAAGTAAGGTAAACTCAGTTTATAGTATCTACTGAGTGACACTACATCTACCGAGTCACTAGTGGTTACCGAGTTCAGAACTACATCGAGTGATTAGTATGGACCGAGTGTTCACTTCTACCAAGTGCATGACGATGCTAAGTAATGTAGTGGATGCCGAGTATCAGAAGGTCACCGAGTCAGTTCAGTGAACCCAAGTTATTTACTATTGGGCCAACTTTGTAGTGTATTTGTTTACTTGTATTTTGGCCGACCTTGTAATTTTGTAAGTTTGAAAGGTATATCTATAAGATGTATTATAAGATATCATGGATGAATGTGTGAATGTATGTATGATGCATGGAATGAGAAGGAATTGTGAAGTAATGTGAAGGATATGCGAAAGATTATTAGCAGTAGTTCAAGGTACATAGCAAGGTCAATTCATAGACTAAAAAGTTATATCCATCACATGAGGTGATCAATGCATAAGGGATCTTATTAGCAATCAGTTGCAAGTAGATCCACTGCTTCATCCTAACAGGTGAATTAGATTTTTCAAATCCTCTAACAAGTTAAACTTAACAGTCTTTGTACAAATCTCCTAACAAAGTGCATACTTCATTGTATGTTTGCAAATCCTCTAACAAGGTGGACCTAGCAATCCTTTGTGCTCCTAACAGGGCAGATCACCAAAAGTGGTCAATGTAAGCTTTAACCGGCCAACTTTATACTACAGCATTGAAGTTTTGTGAGTATCATCCCCACCCCAGTTTTACTTTCTATTTGGAAGGTTTCTAGGTCACCAAATATTTTGTTCACTTATGTAATGATTGTTTTATGTTTCAGAATTTATGTATGTAGTAGTATAGATGGATGTGTGGTAAATTAATAAAAAGTTTTAAGGTTACTGATTCACCCCTCCCCTCTCAGTAACCTGTCATATCCTAAATATTTCATACAATAGTAGCCATAGTTCAAAATATTCTCCTGATCTCATGACCATTATGTTAGAAAAGAAATATCAATTACCTTATATTTGTCCAAAAATCAAAATATTGTGATCTAAGCCTTTTAACATAGTAAACATTTTTAGTGTTATGCTTGTCATCAATACTGAAAGAACTGTAGAAGTTTTCAATCCAACTTCATGAAGCCAAGATCACCTAGATTCAAAGATAATCTATCATTGACAAGAATGAAATAAAAAAAAAGTGTTTGGGCTCTGAAAATATGAAAGATTATATTATAAATTCAAATTAATTAACAAAGCATACAATGATCAATTCTAATATAGAAGATCAAGCACCTAAAATAAGAAACCCTAAAATGAAATTATTTTATAATTTAATATAGTTATTAAATGTTACTAATGCATATAGTGACATCTTAAGAGTTAAGTAAAGGTAACATAATGATTAAGTCAAGATGACTTAATGATAAAGGTATAAGTTTATTCCAATAAGAAATTATTCCAGCCATCTTAGTAGTTTGATCATCTCCAAATATATCAACACCTCCACCATATTTTTCAAAATTTTAAAATTTACTCTTATCATTGGTCATATGACTATAAAATCCTCTATCAATAAATCAATCATTTGTTTCTCTTCTAACATGAAAAGTAGAAGCCATAGTATTTACAATTTTAGTATCAACTTCTAGAGATTTTCTTTCAAAACATTTACTCTAGGATTAGAAGGAGAAGATCATTCTTTAAAAAAAAAAAATGAGAATTCATCATCTTCTTCATAATATGACTCATCATAAAAAATACTAACATATTCTTTGACATAATAAGATTTCTTACTAATCTTTTCTATTATTTTCACACTTTTTAAATTTGCAATTTTGTCAAGACATCTAGAAGCATAATGATCTATCTTTCCATAGTTAAAAAATTTAAAGGGAAAATTTCCTATTTATTTGATGGTTCCTTCATTAATTATTCTCAAAAAGTTCACTTCAATGTCATTAAAGTCTTCTTCATTAGATGCTTTCCCCTTTGTTGATTTCATAGCTTTAAATATAGTTTTTGTTCTTTCATGGGTAGTACCATATTCCCTCATGATAAAATCATGTAAGAGACATACATATGTTATCTAGTATAGTTATTCGAATTTTGAGATTTTTATATAGGAAAGCCAAAGAACTATAAGGTTTAGTAGGAGTTCTAAGTACCTTTTGCACAACATCATTTTATTCCAACTCACCATTAAGACTTCTAATTTTATTTGCAATTCATTTATGATCCATGAATAGTTTTATATATTTTCACCTTCTTCTATCTCCAAGCATTCAACTTTATCCCTAGAACTCTAAAACTTAGGTTGTTTGACTATATCATTTCCTTCGCAAGTACTTCCCAACGCTTTTTGAAACATCAACTATAATTCATAGAGATACAAGTTTTATTTAATCTATTTAAAAAAGAGCACCAAAAATGGTTCACCTGGCCCTCTCATTTTCCTCATATGCCTCGACAGCATCATTTGTGTTCAATTATTCACTATTTGCACATTTTATTTCTCGACAACCTTCCAAATTTTGCAACTAAGAGAGATACAATATCCTTATGTATATTCACCTTACAATAAGCATAGTTAGATCCATTAAACATAAGGAGTGCTAGTTTGTGTGCCATCAGCTCCACCTTAAGTAATTAAGCTATTCTTCAAGGAACTAATGCTTTGATACCAATTGTTAAATGCACAAGACAAATATGAGGGGAGGATAATTAGTTGTTAATAACCTTTTTCTGAATTAGATTCTTAGAATATATTTCCTTAATTATTTTAACATTAGATAAATATAATCTCAAAAGAGCACAAAAGGAAAAATAACATCATACACAATGATGCACTAGGTTTACTTATAAAATCTTGTTATTAGGATGATATTAGTTAAGGTGATTTTAAAAATAGAAAGCACACTATGAGAGGATCACTATCAAAGGGATCATCAATCGAAGAAAGAAGGCTCACTGTTAAGATGAAGAAGGATTGAGGAAAATAGATCCACTACTGATGCAATTCTGCAGCATAACTAAACCATCTATATATACCTTCAACTCACTACTTGTAGCTAACACATGAAAGTTAACATTGGTTAACACCACACTTCACACCACTTCATTTATATAGGGAGACAATTCATCTTTCATATATCCCTATTACACACACATGTATTCACAAGTATACACTCATGCCACACCTTTTACTCTACAATTCATCTCTTATTTATATCATCCTTTCAATGTGAAATATCACATTTTAGTTTTGCATCCTAAACAAATATAATTCAAATAAGATCAACACTAAATATTCTAGTAGCGGAAAGGAATGAGAAGTGGGTTGTAAAAAGGTTTAATTGAGATTAAATAAAGATCATGTACATTACATTTCTTCTTTCATTCATCGAGATAATTAATCAAAGTGTAAACACCTGAGGTCAACCAAACCTAGAGTAAGAAACCACAACATCAAAAACCATCACTTGGAGATATTTAAAGAATGTATTTCACCAACATTACTATCAACCATAGGCATACTTTGAAAAACACAAAACCCACTAAACTATGAAGTAAAGCGCAAACACTTGAGTTCAACGTCTTCAATCATTACGCAACATATCAATACCTCATGAATATATTTTCAATATGAAGAATATGTGTAGCAAAACTTTTAATGTCAAATGCATAGGAAACACTAACTAATGGAAACAACAAATGTTGAAATCAATGATAACCTAACTAACTCAACCAACAAACTCAACTACATGACAATAGTTGTGTGGAGATTTTGATTTTTGAATCTTTCTAAGGCCTACCAAATACAGATAATTTAAGTTACTACTTTTGTTCCCATTGAAAAACGTAATGTAAAAACTTTTTTATTATCTTAAACAATTTGATAGTATACACACCTACTAAAATTTTACCTTTTCTATTTTATCTTATAAAAATACAGTGATTACAAATTGGTATAGCTTTTATTTTATTTTTATTTAATATATATTTTTAGATTAAAAAATTGAACCCTATAATATTATAACTTGAAAAGCTTACAATATATAAATAAAATGATGGCTTATATTTGAATCTAAGAACCTAAAAAAAAATCAAGAGTGAACTAATGTTTATTAGGATAAAATAAATGATATGCATAAAACAAAAACAATATAATTGCAAATATAAATTATTAAAACCTTTAAAATTTAGATATTTCTTAAATGCGAATTACCAAAATAATACCAGCTCTTTTAACATTTTAGTTATGATGGCGATTTTTAAAAAAAGTTTAATTGTTGAAAGTTTTTCTTTTAGTTACTCCGTTCATTGAATTTGCACATTGAGAAATATACCGTTTGTCTATTTCGAGGGTGACATTCATTCTCAAGCATCTCATGTTTGTTTCTATATGACGTCACATCGATGTTTAATCTCCTTAAAGTTAAATGCAAATGATAAAAGCAAAGTTGACATTCGATAATGTGCCTCATGGGTTATAGTTTTCTAATGTCAACCATTATTAAACAATAAATTCTACTTTATTGCTATTATTAGTTAGGCATATCCTTAAGAAGAAAGAATATCACATAAAGTTAGGGGGCATCTTAAACCGTTTGCAATTTTAAATCCCAAATGTTGATTCTTATGCCACTAACATAGTTGGCATAATATTCCCATTCCAACAAGTTAATTTTCTTTCATTACTTTGTGCAAGGCATGCCTTGAAAAGAAATGGTTTAATAATTTAAAAGGTAGAGGTAAGATGAGAATTTGGAATTGGATGAAAGGGCACTTGGTACTCATTTTTACAAGATTGTAGGCTCTATAAGTAACTTGGCCCATGCTTTAACCTTTTTCCTTGAGGGGATAGGCATGTCATAGTATAGGTCAGCCCCCACTCATAACTTTATGGCCATTCCTTTCTCATATTATTAGTTATCCCTAGTCAATTCATGTCTCAGTGGATCCCATAGCCACCCTTCTTCATACTTTTTTTTTCCCCTAGATTCTTGTCCAAAGTATTAATATTTTTGCTTTTTCTCTTTTCAACAATCTTTTCTACATATATAATTTTGTTATTTATTTGGAATTTAGAGTTGTATATCCATATTTATTTTTTTAACTTTATGATAGTTATGTTTATGTTACAGCAAGTCATAAATGATATGCTTTAATTGTAAGTGGACATGTATTTTTTTTAAATCTTATTTATATTTGTTTTTAGAAGCAGGTCTTATGCTTTTGATTGATTCCTTTTAAATCTCGAATCAAGTGTTCATTATATACAATTGTAACAACAACTTCTTAACTTTTACATTCTTAATTTTTATATGAAATTGACTTTATCTTACTTTGTGCCAATTACGTAGTAGTCATTCAAGCTATATAAACATAATGTAGGAGTGTCTAGGTTCTACAAGAGATTTGCATCACTCAAAAAGAAATCTTCATTAAAAATTTTGTTGTCTATTTGGAATCTTCACAATCATATCCACATGCTCTTTTTTTAACTTCATGATAATTTTATTATATGTTATTCGTTCTCATTTATATTTATTTTTAGAAGTAGGTCTTATACTTGTGATTTATTCCTTTTAAATCTTGAATCATTGATATTCATTTATATATACTTGCAAAATTAACTTATTGAATTTTAAATTTCAAAATCCTATATACAGTCAACTTTAGCTTTTTTCGTAATGGATAGAATTACGTTAAAATTCTACCCATACAATTTAGCTTTTTCATAATGGATAGGATTAAAAAGTATATGATTGAATTAAGTTATAATTCTACCCACACACTTAAATTGAATTAGCTTATTGAATTTTTGTAGTTTAGAGGTGATAGACTGGGAGACGAATCTTGAGAAGGTCATATCTCACAATGGTTTTTACATAATGGACATTGGGTGGATAGGACTCCATCCTTTGGAGATTTTGGGTTGAATCAAAATGTTAAATATAATTATCTCATCAAACCCTAAGCCCCACTTAAAAAAGCTATTAAGGTCTCCCCTTTGATGCCATAGAAAAAGTCATATATCAATAGGAAAATACTAAAACTAAGTCAATATTGATGATCTTGAATATGTTGAAGATTATGTGAAGTAGAAGAAGATTTTTTTTTTTGAAGAAAAACCTAATGAACCCTCCAATTCTTCTAATAGGGACCCCTTTGAAATTGGTCAAGTGGTAGAAATGCTTAAGCAATCTGATGCATTAAGAGAAGATGGGAGATGTATGATCATCATAGACATCACATAAAAAATGAAGAGATTAAAGAAGTCTTGATTATTTACTTTCTCCAATAGAATATTTTCCATAGTACTATTTATGACTATTCACATATGTTCTATTTAAATTTTATAAAAAAAGAATATTTGACCATGAAGACCTCACAAAAATAAGAAGATGATTTAGATGACAAGTTGAAAATTTTTATAAGAAAAACATATGTCTATACACAAATAAACTAAGTGTGTGAGTGCATAAAAGGCATAAGGAAGTGTGTTGTTTAGTTGATAGAATTTACAAGTATTATCGAAATAGTTTTCTACCAAAGGAAAACACAAAGGGGAGATTGACTTTATTGATTTTGATTTAAAAAAAAACCTTAGTCATTGATTTCTATTTTCAAATACATAGAGCTAATGTAGAAAGGAGAAGACTTCATTTATTATAGTTGGAACTAATTTTGATACAAAGACAAAGGGGTGATTTTGGCATAATGCTTAGGAAAGTTAAAGAAATAGTTAAAATAGAAGTGGATCGGTTTGTCTATCTATTATAAGATGAAGAGAAAGATGAGTTGAGCTTGATTTTTCCATATGATCTTATCTGTGCTATTGACCTACTTTTGTTTTGCAATGGTAAGTGCCCAATGTTGTTATATATGTCATCAATTCCTAGAACTATTTCCTCCTAAAAATAAAATAAAATATGATGAAATATTCCCTTAAAAGGTATTTGAGATTTTTTTTGTTGCATTATTACTAGTAGGGAGGCTATATAATGATATCCTTTTTGAGAGCTTTTTTCCTTTATGGAAAAGTGGGAGAGTAGTGTAGTAGTGGATCAAGGGAAAAGTAGTAGGAAAGGAGGATAATAATGGGAAAAGAAAGAGCGTAGTATGATATTTTGACAATTTTGATATCTTTGTTAAAGAATCTTATTTTTTGGGTGTTAAGTATTTTAAAGAGAGTAACTTTTTGGCATTTTTCCATCAATGAAAAGCGGGGAGTGGGGAGGGGGGAGGAGATTATTGGGAGTTTTTCAACCATGATTAGTTGAAGTGGGATGTTTTTTATAAGCTATATGTTTTTTCATTGATGTCAACACGCTTCTATCAACTTATGATGTTTCAACTCTAAAAGTTCTATAATATTGTTCAAAACATTTTTGTTCGCATTACTCCACAAATATAGATATAGAATTCATGGTTTGGAATATATAGTTACATGTATCATATCCTTATATGTTTAATTTTGGATCTTTAGACAAAGAGATGCATGAGTAACAAGTTTATCTTATTAGTTTTTCCATTCCTTTGAGCTAGAGCTATCTATTAGGGTGTTCACATTTTATTAGTTGGATGTTTCTAGTCCTACAATTTTGGGATAAGACTAAGCATTATGTGTAACATGTGAATTCCATTTGAAATTAATTTGTTTTATATCATAACCGACCTATGCAAGTAAAACATATTAATCATTTTGGTGAAGGAGTGAAAAGTATTTTTGGAAGCTTTTTTTTTTTTATGTACTCCTTTGGTGAATGATGATGCATATTAGTATGTAATGAATGAATATGTGGTGATATTTTGATTGAATAAAATGTAAATTTTAGAAGAGATAATGAAGTGCATGATGTATGTTTACTAAGTTTGTAATGTACTAAATTCATGCATATTTTAGATGCAATTTAATAGCTCATTTTGTCTACTTATTTTCTTTTGGGCAGTGATGATTCATCTTTTGAGTAGTGAACCTTGCAGTGAGAACTTATATATTATACTATAACCAATTAATTTATATTGAGAGTTGAACCTCTCCATATTTTTTTCCCTTAATAGGGTTTACACAATAAAAATATGGTTTTCTCTTATGCATCTTGATTTTGTTGATCTCTCTACTATATATGTTTATTTTATTAGATTGTTTTTGCTACATGCACATTAAGGTGAAGCTAAAAAGTAGGCCACATTCTACAACACAATAGTAAATTGTGAACCTCTCATCTAGGAGGCCTTGGGATTGAATATACTTGAGCTTAATAAATAATAATTAATGTTAACATATAATAATAAATAATTAAACTCAACTTCAGCCCATCACCCATAAAACAAAGGTAAATCTACAAAAAAAGAAAAGACTTTAATGTGCTAAGGGAATATTAATTGACCTACTGGTATTTTAAGGAACATTAAGATGGGGGGAGGGGGTGAGATATTTTGTAATTTTTAAACTTTGTTAAGCTAATTCTTAAACCATAAACCAAATTCAATAACAATTAAAGTGTTGAAGTATTAAAAAAACATTCACAACACCATAACATCAAGATTTTTATCATGGAAACCTTGTTAGGGGAAAACCTATGGTGGGGATGAAATCCACAAATGGAAATTATTTGTAGAAGTATTTAACCCTATTAGAGGTTTACAAAATGAAGTGCATATGAATTAAGGATTACATCCTAGATATCAGTACTCAATTACAAAAGGCCTTACTTCCTATATGGTGATTACAAAATGACTTTTATAGTTTAACTAATCAACATCATCTATAAATTCCAAGACAATAAGAACAATACAATGAACCAATAAATTTTATGCTATATCACTACTTTATTTTTATTTGGACCTCAATTCAGCATATTTTGCGCATAAAAATACCAAAATTATTGACCAAATTGTTAGATAATTGAGAGAAGCAGGGGGGTGTGGGGTGGGGGGTTTGTTGAATAAGTTATCCACAAGTCCTTAAAATACTTTTCAGAAACTTAACAATTTCAACTTCTAATTCACAAGCTTAGTAAATATATTAAACTTCACAATAATAGCTTATTCAATTTTTGCCACTAAATTGTTAACTTATATTACTGAGCATCAAAGTAAACTTCATATGTATATTGAGTTGCAACATGAAATAAACATGCAACACAATCAACATCCACACATTTTGGTACAATTTTTTTAATGAGGATAACCATCTATGAATTGAAAATAAAAAATGTATTCACTCTTCTAAAGTGAGCTTTGTTAGGAGCCAACCTTGTTAAAGGTTACACACACATTATTAATGTGACCTTGTTAGGGGATTTTTTGTTGGAATAAGTATATGGGAAACACGATACTAAGAGGGGGAGGGGGGAGTGAATCAAGATCTTAAACTCTTAGATTTAAAACCATTAACATAAATTTGCACCTAATTCATCTCATAGATCTACCATTAAAACTAAAATACCGAAACATTAATGAAATACATTACATCCATAAATAGTTCAACACATAACATAGTGATTTGGTTACCCATAAACACTTCAAGATGAAGGTAAAAATCAGGTGGGGATGAAACCCAAAAATCTTCATTATTGCAACAATAAAGTTAACCTATTAGGGTTACAATGTTTGATCATAAAATATGATCTACCCTATGAGGGGTCTTCCTTGTTAAAAGATTAAGAGACTATTGTGTCTCTTCTTGTTTAAGGATTTTACACTCATAATGAAGTAAGGACTCTATTAGGAGGTTTACATAGATATGTTAAGACCACTCTATTAAGAGATTTACCCTATCTCAATCAACAATAACTAATTCAATACCTAACCATCGATTTTCTCTACAAGGTGATCTTGGTTCTCCTCTTTCTTGTATCTCTCATTTGATCTTGTGATCTGATAATTGTGTCCAGTCCTTTGCTGTTTTGATTTCTCTCTATCTTCTATGCTTTCATACTTCACCTTCACTCCTTCACATGTGCATAAGGATACTCTTATGCATCTTATCAACCTCTTTTCTATTGTAGGGTTAGAATCCTTCTTAAATAGATATCCCATGAAGGTTCTAGATCTTGAGCGATGACTTACACTTCATCATCTTTTTTCATTTCAATCCCATTTTTTGATTGGTTGGATTGCATGCCTTGGGATCATTACCTTCTGCAATGATGTGTAATCAACTCCTTAGCTAACTCTTCAAAGAGTAAATATCATAGAAAAGTTAGCCAAAATGCTTTATATATGTGTTTGTGCCATTACAAACTGATATGTCAAAACTAAACTACTCAGCACTTGAATGCTCTGATGCTCAGTCATGTAAACATCTTTATGTCTCGGTCTTTCTATATTTCATATCCCCATTTACATTGTCTAATCCCCCATAATTTTGTCACTAATGGAACTTGGGGCTGCAAGGGCTAACTAATACTTATCAAAAAATTACTGATGATTTCACACAATATTGGCGTAGCCTTTATTCCATCTTTCCTATACTTGCTCCAAAATCTAAAATTGAATCTCTAGCTTGGAAACTAGATAAATTAATCCTATAAATCCTATAATATGTGAGAAATATGTCTCTTTCTTCAAAATATCTTTACAAATAAAGACCATCTTTTGGATAATCTCTATACGTGACACTAGCTGAAGTTGAATCAATGTCAACTTGTGCTTGATCTCTATATCTTTAGTCGTGAGCTTAGTTAACCTCTTTTGACTAAATGTTAGTTCACTATAAGAGGATGAGCTTGAAATTGCATTCTTGCCTAATATAATAACATTCACTCTTATGTTCGCATGCAATAACTCTAATGAGCATGTTGTATCTATTGTAAAGAGATCTATATCACACAATTTCAAATATAAAGAATTAATGGTTTGCAAAATTGTTTCTAGCTTAGTGATTGATGTAGAAAGCTCAACTTATCTCTGTACAAGTTCTTGTGAGACTTTTTGTAATACTTTGGGCTTCATTCTTCTCTCAGATCAATGTAATAACTTTTCATTTGTGTAAATGTCTTCTAATTAAATTCTATCAACTAAATGTACTAGCTGATCTATAATTTTATATTGATTGTTCACATCTATGATCCAAAATGCATTTATAAAAATATCTTTAACAATATGAAGTACCTTTCTTCTCTTCTGCTCTCTTCATAGTTGTTCTTGTTTTTCCTTATGACTCAACAATATTTACAATTCTTGCATCTTCTCTAGTGTAAGATTATTCAAATCATACTTAAGTAATGTAAAATTACCTCATCAAGGCTCACTGACTCATCTTCTTCCTCACCTACATGAGTAAAATCTTGATATTGTGAGAGTGTATCACTGGGTAATGATAGTTGCAACTACTTCCCATTTTCACTTGATCTTGACTTAGGATGTTGCACTTGTGTAGAGATCATCTATTGCATAGGTGTCACATTTATAGTTTTTGTAGCCTTTTTACTCAAAAATTGAATAAGATCTTGAGTAGCCTCTTGCTCTTTCTAGGTGACTTCATCCTCTACCAATTTAGTGCAAGAATCTTTCTCAAAATTTTCTTCCTTTTTTAAAATTTCCATACAAGTGAAAGGGGTATATATAATTAAAGCCTTACCAAGTTTCTTATCATATGTATCCTCTACAATTGATGTGACATTAACATCACCAGTCTTCTTGACTTAAGGCTTTGGATATTCAACTATTTAGAACAAAATTGGGTTAGTGCAGAGTTTTCTTGAATCATTCTTTAAGCCTTGAATTTCCTCTTCTATTGGTATATTTGGATTAGGTGAAGTGTCAGTTTTTTCTTCAATTGTGACTATCTCTTTCTATTTTGCTGAATCTCCTTGGTCAACTTGGCCATTTCCTATTTGTATTCATTTTCAAATTATATGGCATCTTAGCCTTCTCTCACTTCCATAGATAGGGTAAGCAATCCAAATACTTCTTTCCATATTCAAATACTATCTTGCTCAAATTCATGAGCTTTATTTTTCAAAACTTTATATGCCTTTTCCCTTGGCATAAATTTTTTAATAAAATCTTTAAGGGATATAGACATACGAGTCTTCCCTATATCTGGCATAACTTGTGCCAATGTTGTCTCTCTTATTTTATTCTCGGTGGACAATGTCCATTTCCACTTAGCATCCACTCTTTTGTATAAATCCATTGGGAAACTAACCCCCAATTCCAGGGGTGTGTGCTTGAACTTGATCATCATGTCTATCATTGCACCTTCAAGACTAACTTGATCATCATTATTCAAAGAATCATATTGAATGTCTTTAAATCTTAAAATACTTTCAAATTCTACCAATTTTTCATACACCTGATCTATAGTCATTGGAGGGAGTCTATTCATAATTTATAATTTGCTAGGTTCATTAGACTTTGTCTTTTCATCATCTTTCTCCTCCTCTTGTGCAATGATCAACTTTCTCTTTGGATTTTCTTGGACTTCAACCAATTTGTTCTTCTTTGATGGACTTCTAGTCAATATCTCGATAGAGGGTTGTGCATTCCTTATGCAGGAGCATCTTGCATCCAAAATAAAGGGAAGACATGTTAAATGTAAAATTTAAAATTTAAAAAAAAAAATTTGTGGAGGAGAGAGAAAGTGACGAAAATAGAAAGAAAATAATTTTAAAAATTGAAAATAGGAAAAATGGAGAAAAGAGGAATTTCTATTTTCAAGGTGCATGGGTGGCATAAATAGAAAATAATAAAAATAGTTGTCATTCCATTAATCGAGGTGTGTAGGTGGCATTTTAGAAGTTTGTGGAAAGTTCCTTAAATCATGTATTTAATATTTTTTGGGTGCTTAGTTGTATTTGGGTGGGAATTTAATATTTATTTAAAGGTAGTTGTATTTACCTTTTTATCCCACATTGGTTGTGTTTGTAATGTCTTGGGTTAGAAGTGCCTATTTAAGAAAGGTCTATTATCATTTGTAATCAAGTTCAAGAAATAGAAGCTCAAGGAGTAACTTGAGGAGTGGAAGCTCAAGGAGAAGTTTGAGAAGTAGAAGCTAGAAGGTGTGAAGAATTCAAGGTGTGAAAGCTCTTAAAGTAGAAATTCTTGGTGAAGCTCTTGGTGTGAAGACTTTTATTTAGGACTTCTCTTATGTCAAAGAAGTCATATCATCTTGTGGGTGTTGTAAGGATTTTTCAAGTATAATAAAATTATTTGTGAAGCATTTATTATTATTTCTCTTAGTCTCCATATTGTTGCTTTCTTGATTGTGAGTGGGTAAGGGTGGTGTGGCCCTCTATCAATTCCTTTTACTAGTTATGATCACTTTTCCCTTTGGCCTTTGAGGTGTCACCATGTCTTGCATGTCCTTCTTCAGGTCTTCTTACACCTTAGGTTTTATCAGAACAACCTTTTTCTGTTTGGTGGCCCTTGGCTTGACAACTGCAAGCTCCTTTTCTTTTCCTTCCTCATCTTTTGTAGATTATCTTGATCCTTCTTCTTTTTCCTTAATACCAACCTTGACAACTTTTCTCTTTCTTTACTTTGTTTGGCAATTACAGTCTCATATGTGCCAAATTTCTCAACACTAGCATCTATGTCCTTTGCCAAAAGTGTAGTAATTGTCATAGTTACCTCATTTATGTTTACTTCATTGGACATTTTCCTTAGCTATGCTACCCTTGGTAATACTACCTATGCATACACAAAATCTATGTCCATAATGAAACATACTTCATCATAATATTTGTCTACAATTGACTTTGGAATTCTCATTTTATTCTTTATCTTAATGTTGAATTCTTCAAAGTAGTTATCGATTACTGCTTCAAAATTATCTCCCAATCTACTTATCAAATCACTTAGCTATTTCATAGTAATTCTATCCCCATCCCATGTAACTATACTAATGGTAGGGAAATAGTTATATACATAGAAAATAATGAAAACTAATAGGGATGCAAACTAATATAACTAAGGGGGGAGGGTGAATTAATTATCCAACTTATATCATAATTATTAACCTTATTAAACTTTAACCATATGATTAATATAATTAAAAACCACAACAAGATACTCATGCACAATAACACCAGATATGTTAACTAGGGAAACCCTTGAGTAGAGGGAAAACCCCAATGGGGATACTACCCACAAGATGGTGTACTAATATAAATATTCCTTGTTAGAGAATGGACCATGTTAGGAGTCTATAACAACATTCAATACATATCAATCCATAGTAGGAAAATTTTAATCCTTGTTAGGAGATTCCAACCCTGTTAGGAGTTCTGCCAACCCTATTAGGAGTTGTAGAAGACAGATGGACACACTATCCAAACAAATTAAGGGGAAAGACCAATGAACTTACTATCCAAATGATCTCTATATTATTCCTTGAAGAATAATATAAATGAATATGGTGCAGAAGCACCTACTCTAAACTCATCAAACAATGTACCTAAAAGTCCTAAACATTCTACTTAGGTTACTGAGGCACATTGATCTAGTTGTAAGGTCTAGTTCCAAGATTAGTCATAATTATGAGCCCCTGGCTAACTAAGGTAAAAAAAGGTCAATAAGCCCAAAAATCATAGGATCTTACATTTTTCTATGTTTATAGAATTTAAATCCATGTTGGATCGTTTGCCTAATTTTTGGACCAAGTTTGGTCACTAGATTTGCAAATTTGCAAATTTTGTAAAAGTTGCTCTAAAGTTGTTAGCAACTTTTGAGCAACTTTCTTAAAAGTTGTCAAAAACATGTAATTACTTCTCCCAATGGCTAAAATAATTGAAACTATTCATGTAACCTTTGGGAATTCCCTACATAGCCCTCATAGGTGGGTGGTAGTAAGAATAGTGTAATTTGGCAATTCAATCAATAAAAAATAAACAACATTTCTCTACAAAACTCGTGTTTAAAGACTTTGTACAAATTGGTATTGATGTTGGGACATGTGCCAATAATCTCAAAAGTTGGAGCATTGATTCTTCTTTCTTTTGAAATAAGTCTAATTCTTTGATTAGGTCTAGTGTGGGATATATCAAAATTTTCCTCTCACTACCTAGAATTCAGCTTTAAAATCAACATTCCTATAGGGCTTGATAGTTTAGGCACATTCCACCATAGTAAATTGATGCCCCTTTGTGGAATACATGTATTATCAATTTAATTTCAAACTTTTCAAGTTAGAAGTGTTAAAATGAAAAGGGCTATATTTTCCATCATACCATAGGTGTGCATCCCTATGTATACACCAACAACAATTAAGGACAATCACGCTTAGATCTTGATTGGAAATTCTTCTGTTGGTGCTTTTCAACTACTGAAAAAAAAAATCTCAATATAAAGATAATAATACTCACAAATTTAGGGACTAGCTACTTCCCATTAACAATTATGTATGAATATTATTTGGATCCAACTTCAACAAAACCAAGACTGGTTTTCTACTCTTTAGGCTTTGCAGAACCAAGGTGGGTACACTTGAGGGATGGTAGAAATGAATTCTACTGTATGAGAATCCTTTTCTAAGTTTCGTTCTAATTCTCATCTCCTAGATCTGACGTATACATATTTTTTTCATTCCTTAATATTTTAAATTGATATGCATCCCTTATAAGCAGATTTGGTCACAATTTGCCTCAGGTTTACAAATATCTCTAGCTATAGTAGCTATCTAAGACTCAAAAATCAGATGCAAATGTGTGTTAACTAGCATTGATAATCTTTGACAGTAAAAATAAAATTGATTTCAAATTTAAGCTTGATGGTTCTTCATGATATTCCCTTTTGCATACCAAATAATTAGATTAGTGCCTAATCTATTGGGATGTAGAGTCTTCTCAATTCCCAGACCTTACTAATTGTATTACAATCGATATTATCAGCAATTCTAACTGAGACTCATTCTTATAGATATCCCCTCTATTATCATGGTGATCCTATTAATTTCACCGAACACATTTACTTAATTCTTTGAATTAAAAGCAATAGTAATATGACATACAATCTGATTTAATTGCATTCAATTGAATAAGACTTGCTCATACAATTATAGGACAACCAAATAACACAAATTGAAACATGATTCAATCATAAAAGATGTGGGGATAGCTCATCTTTGCATTGATTTATTTTGAAAAATTTGCATACAATTTAACAATACACAAAATAACTCAAGACTAAGCATTAAGATCTTTGTCATATTGACACAATTCTCATAACTTTGCAGAGAAAAATATATCACCAAGTGTTCATCAAGAAAACTGGACCAATAGGCTTAACAATAATTTTGAAAGACATCAGATTGGACCCTTTCTCTAGCCCTGGAATCTCACTTATATAATGTGAGATGCAACCAACTTCATGCTAAGAGTAAATGACAAATGTCCCCTAAGACAAAACTATTTACATTTTGTTGTCATAAAAGACAAAATTGAATGTAACAAAAAACTTATACATCAAAGTATTCCTTTGGTAGGTTCCAATTCTGTTACATTTCCAAATGCTACTCTAATTCCTTAGAATATGTAGCCATCAAATTGGTTATTGTTGAATTATGTTCTGATAATTGCAAATTAACCTCAATTCTAGGATCTCTGCTAGCTTCATCATGAATTGATAAAACCACATTTATTCTTGTTTCTTCCTTTGCCATGCCATCATCTTGAGCCTCTGAACTTGAAACTAAAATTGGTTTCTTGCTTCTATCCTTTTCTTTCCCCTAATCCTATAGAAGTAAATCAATGATCTATACTTCACCTTCATGTACCTCATCATCATCACTTTTAGCTTCTTCCAACTATTCATTAGAAGCAATATCTGCCATCCACTTGTCAAAAAGTGTGTCATCTGGCTAGTTAAACTGTAGGATATCATTTTGCTTTTCAATCACATACTTTGCCTCTTTATCAATTCTAACAAAATCTTGTTTTAAAGAATCAAAGAATAACTAGGCCTTCACTATTTCTTCTATTGTGGCTACCCACCATGCATGTCCTTTTTCATTTATGACTTTATTCATTCTTAAATAAAATAATTCATCTAATTCCTTGGCCCACTCATCTTTACTCTTCAATCTATTCTTTTTATCTAAGGCCAATTGGAATAAGTAAAATTTTTCACTTTTATACTTATTTTAAAAACTAACAATTTTCCTTTGTAATCCTACTCTATTGTTATCAAACTCTGACAGATCATGAGCAACATCATAAGTTTTTTTAATATGGTCACAAGAAGACCTTATGATAGAATAACATAAGAACATAATTTCTTTTCTCCTCTTATCCCACTTATTGACAATAGGCTTCATTTTCCTTTTATCTCTTACCATATATTTATTACCTTGGTTAATTGATCATAGAACAATGGCCATTCAATTTTGTCAACTAGATACATAAGAGCTTTTCTTAATTTGTCTTCATACTGCACATTTAACTCTACATGCAGTCCCCATAGTTTTATCTTCCATTGTTCAAAAAATTTAGTTGTATAGTATTGTGGCCTTTTTGGAGTATCTGGGATTTCAATAAGAGGAGTGGATTTAAAAGGCTCCATTGGTGGGCGAGGGTATGTGATCCTTGGTCTAGTAGAATATCACAACATCTTATTTTCAAGTTCAATCCTTTTTTGAACTTCTTTATTGTAGGCTTCTAAAACATTTTTATATTTAATCTACAATTCAAACATTTCCTTTTGTTCTTTCTCTGCAGTGGTTAAAACTATATTAGATGTACCAACATTTAAATGTCTAGCCTCCACATGGGTAGTATCTACCACTCTCTTTACAATGATACTCCCCATTAAACTAGTGTCATCTAGCTATGATGAGATAGCCTTGGATCATTTCCTCATTGACCAAATAACTAAGGCAGCCTAGTCTTCACTAAAGCTAGTGCCAGTTACTTCTTTCTTATTTTGATCATGAAAATCTAGTTTATTTGAAATAGAGTTAAAAACTAGGGCATCTGCTATATCCCAATTAGGTAGCAATAGAATATTTGATGCTTTCACCATTTGTCTCCCCTCTTCAGGGGTTATATTATGAAATTCTTGCATCATTTCATCTTCCACTTGATTTTGCATGGCCGTCTCCTTCATTTCTGGGTGCTCAGTCCTCAATTTGTTGCACCCTTCCTCTTATTTTCTCATATTTTCTCTCCATGCAAATTGGTAGAAGGCTCTTGTTTTAATAAAATTTTCATCAAACAAAAATTCATGGCTTGCCTATTCTATTATAGGGTCCAATTCCCTTCCTCTATAATCTACCACTATCAAATCAAGACTTGGCATTGGAGGCTCTGGAAGGTTTCCTTCATCTAGCTCTACCTATGTAATGAATACTCCTCCTTGGGACCCCTGTTGTTCAACCTACTCTCCAGTGAGCTACTCCTCTGCAATTGGCAAAGGGGTTTGAGTAGGTGAATATTCCTCAATGTGAGGACCTTTTTCTTTCTTTATTTTCTCCATCTTAGGAGAGGGCTCATTAGGAATTTCTTCCAAGATAACACTAGTGGATCCTATTATTTGTTTTCCTTTGTCCACAGTGGTCTTCTTATTTTAAATTATATTATAACCTAGTCTTTTTTGGACAATCAATTGCCCATCTCCAACATTGGGAGTGAAAGCTAGCTTTTTCATAGTCTCTCTAGCTTTATTAGGATAAGCGTTAATAAAGAATTGCTTCTTCTCATTCATTCTTTCCATTATCTTAGAAAATTTTTTCATGAGTTTTCTTATTCTATTTGCCTATATTTTTGCATTCTCGAGAGGTTGATAATCCTTATCAAAAAAATGTATTTAAATTCCAAAACACTTGAAAAAACTCTCCACTTTTCCTTTTTGGTCTCTTGCTCCTATAAAGAAAACTCATTCATTATTATGTCTTTACGGTAGACTCATGTTTTATTTTATAAGGCTTAACTTTGTGTCTAAAAGCCAAGTCCTAGAATCCCTTAGTGTCACAAAAATAGGGATGAGAGACTACCATCTTATATTGATCGAGAATTTTGTATAAAAATAATCAGCCTCCCTTTTTAATAACAAAATGGTGGGCTATAGTACAAGTTGGGAAAATTGAACCTCTTCCTCTTTAAACCAAATATTTTTCCTCCAATCCTCCCAACTACCATAATACCTTAGCTATTCCTATTTTCAATGGTACTTGGTAAGGAAAAATATGAGGAGTCCCTTGAAAAGCATAAACTCTAATAACAATAGAAATAAGGTATGGTATAATGTCTCCCCAGTTATGAGAAATTTCAAACTAGATGGGTTATCCATGGGTCTAATACAATTTACCTGTGCCTAAGGAACTCTGGGATTGTCACTTAATAAAAGGCACCTCAACTTTGAGGCAAATACCTATCAAATCTAACAAAACTATCATTTTATAGATCCCATGTCATGTCTACAGTCCACAACTAAATTGGTAGAGTGTCTCCCTTATCCTCTCTATTCAAATGCATTTCTTTACCAAAATATGTTGCTCCTTTGAACAAGAACATGTGCATCAATAGAGAATAATGACCAAATGTTTTTTCAATCTATCCTTTAACAATTCCAACCAAGCCTGTATGGATTTCTTCTGTTAAATAGGAGGAAAAATTAAAAATAATATAAACACCAAAAGAAGAAATCTGAGCTATGATATACATGAAACTTATAGGCATAAAATTCTATTCATCTTTCCCAAAAGCCCTACATAGAGTCATGTATATTTCCATAGCCTAGGAAATGAAATATTCCTTCTTGAAAGGCTCCCTAGAGGAGGCTATACTCATTGGAAAGTTTCTAATTGTGCCTATATGTTCCCTCAGTGCACCTTCCCTGATCTTATCCCTTTTAGACAAATATTCTTTCTCTAGACCTTGTAGGTCAATGGGTGTATGATAGTCTAATAGTGGCAATAGGACAAATACTTCCCTAATTTCCTCAGAGCTTACTATGATTAGGCATTGACCATTTTTTCTTCTTATTACCCTAATTACTAGATCCTAGCTTTTGGAAATAGTCATTAATAAATCAACATCCATGAAGAAACTAGGGACCACTAGCTTTCCCAAGTCAAAATTCCAAATGTTGGCATGAGGGGAAAATCATTTCCTTTTTGAGAACTATTTTTTAAAGAGGAAGAGCCCTGTTTGAGAAGTTTTAGCATCCCTAACCTGATTTCCCTTATCATATAATCCATCAACAATTTTAAGCCTAGGGTTTAGAGAAGTTAATTTCTTTACTTCAACACTCTCATTTTTTTACTCAGGTAACTACTAGAGGAGACCATCATGAATATTTCTAGCCAGGTAATCTTCTTGACTAAATAAAACCTTCTTTAGAGGCATGGTGAATACAATTTGCAAAATACTAGAGTACTTAGATATTTATAGTGAGAACATGGACTTACTTGATTCTTTGCTAATCTTCTCTACAATTATGCAATGCTTCTGCGAATTCTAACCACCCCAAGCACAAGCTTTTGATAGCTTTGAATTCTTTCAAAAGCTTGAAGATTTTTTTGCATATGAATAGATAACAAGATTTTTTGTAATATATCCTATTACTGGTTTGCATGAGGAGCCTTCATTCTTCATAAATAAGCTATATGGCAAATAGGGTGGCACCACATTCAGATTTTCAAACAATGCCATTGATCTCCAAAAATTAGACAATCCAAGAATAAAGCCCAAGGATGACCCATCTTCCACTTGCCAAGTTGGAAATCAATCCTATAAGCTTTCTCCACATAAGCTTGTCTTATATTACTAGTGGCTTGGACTAGACCCACTAGCACTTTAAGGACACATGTTGCCATACATAAAAAGTGAGCATTTTGTCTATGCAACATAGCAATAGTCATTGATTCCATTTCAATCTAACAATGTACATTTGATCAGTGTTTTAAAATGATTGTGGTGGGTCCCTCCTTTTCTTCCTTTGGTCCCTATTTACTATCCTTAAAGAATGAGCAACTCCTCATAGCAACAAAGCACCTACCATTGATGTGAATCTGATTTGACATTGAGGAATTTGCATTTATTTTACGTTAACTATGGTGGTTCCATGCATTCTTTTCCTTAGTTACCATGTCACATTAAATAATTAGTGTGCAACTCTTGATAGCGACGATCGTTGATTTAACTTTAATCCAACAATCAAGATTCTTCATCTACCCTTTTGTTTGAGTGTGGTTTCGTGTCATGTGTGACTTGGAAATATTCTAACATACTGGCTAGTCATATAATATTTTAATCATTTCTTGTGCCACCATAAAATAGAGCCTTATCGTGTTTCATCTTTTATGGTAAGGTGCTATGTTGCTACAGATAGAAAAAAAGGATTTTTTTGTCACAATATAGTGACCTCCCATATTTATTGCAAACTCTGGTACATAAAATAGACACATGCTCAAATGATGCTAATGTGTCAAAGTGATTACATGGCTTGCTACTGATGTAGGGAATATGTGGGATCCACCTTTTGGAGTCATTATCCAATTCCCTTTTTTTGTCAAGGCGCTATGTCGCTACTGGTGGGATTCCTTCATTTCCAAATCTCGACATAGCAACCTCCTTAAAACATTTTGAAATCTTGGTACTATGAAAATATCCATGTTCCGCCATGATTACTACAATCAGTTCTTCTAACAGGGAATTGAAGTCACACAACCATACTAACAACTAGGAAATTTATGGTGCTTGTCTATTTCATAATCTCCCACCTTTTCTTAAATTTTTGGCAAGGTGCTATATTGCTACCAATAGGGCACTTGCATTTATAGTCACAAAATAGTGACCCACCAAAAGATATCAAAACACAGTGATGCAAATTGTAAGTTATTCCAGCTGGTCCCTTCTTTGGTACTGATAGCTCTGACACCAGTCACATTGCCAAAAAGTTTAGAGCAATTAAAAGATTCAGCACCCAAATTCCACTTTACGAAACTATTTTTATATTTTGTAGTAGTCACTATGTCACATAGGTTAAGATCTTTGCATTTTCTTTATGCAACATAAAAACCACTATAGATCTTGCAAAGGTTTGATGGTGCAAATGACTTTGGAAACAAAGAGGTGGAAAAGTGAAAATTTAATAGATTTGAAGGAATATTCAAAATTCAAAATAGCTTCACACCCAAAAAACATTTAAAATACACAAGATTGAACACATTTATTTGGGACACAAGATTTATTTTAGTAAGGTTTCATATGGGGTAAAAATTTGCAAAACTAGGAAACCAAATCCTAATAAGTAGGATTTAGAACTTATCTGATTTTTGCACCTAGTTTTACGAAGATTTTACCTTGTGAAAAATTAGACCAATAGTGGCTCTATCTGGGGACATTGAATATATTGAATTCAAATGAGGGCTCAAAATTCTTGGGGGAAGTAGACCACAAACCTAACTTTCTTTGAACTTGACAACCCTAAGAGAGAAACAACAAGAAGAAGAGGATATACAAGAACTGTACACAGACACAAGATATACAAGATATACAAGAAAAACCTAGACTACTATTCATGGATAAAACAAGTATTTTAATAGAAATAACTCTTCAAGAACTATCCATGAACTGGTAGCTCTAGAATGTTACTTGATAATCCTTTAGTAAATAAGAATCCTCTCCCCATGGAGCTTCAATTAGATAGGGACCCAACCATATAGGGTCAAATTTTCTAGTTTTTCCTTTATCCTCAATCCTAACATTCCACATGAGGACTAGATCTTCAATTTCAAATTTATTATTTAGTGTTATTTTATCTTTAAGTGTTTAGACTTGTAGTTGTAACTTTTGATTTCTAAGAGATGCATCTTTCCTGCTCTCAACCAATCCTACCAACTCATCCAGTCTTTCCTACATGTCATCAATGATATCATCATCATTTTTTGGATATAGTTATCTAAGGCATCCTTTCCTAGATTCCATACACAATATCAAAGGGTGCTACTCCTAATGCCTTCTTTATAGTCACCCTATTAGCCCATATTGCTAATTACAATTTAGAATCCCAAGATTTCTTATTATCATCTAATGTCATTTTTATTACCTTTAGTAAGCTCTTATTTGTGGACTTAGCTTGTCCATTTCCTTGTAGATGATAGGGCAAAGATGCTAATCTCGTAATCCCATATTTATCACAAAATTTTGTGAATTCCTTAGATCTGAAACACATTGCATTATCTGTCACAATTCTCTAAGGGAAACCAAACCTTGATATAATGTTATTTAGAAAAATGTTGTTAACAACCTTACTAGCTGCATTTCTTGTAGGGATTTCCTCCACCCATTTTGTAAAGTAATTAGTAGCAACTAATTTCCAAAAATAACCAGTGCTAGACTTGGGAGAGATTTCACCTACAAAATCCATTCCCCATTGTTGGAATGGTGCTTGAACTTCCACTAGTTTTAATGGAGTGTTTCCTAATTTTTTTAGCTTACCTACAAATCTTTGACAGGCATCACATTTTCTTACCATCAACTGAGCATCTTTAAAAAGAGAAGGCCACCAGAATCCAACTCTCATCACCTTGTGTGTAGTGGTTTTAGCCATGCAATGTCCTCCACAGACTCTAGAATGTCTTTCCTTTAATATTTCTTTTGACTTTTCTTAGTCAACACATTTTAGCAATACTCCTTCAAAGTTCCTCCACCATAAATCATTCTGGACAATAATATATCTGATGGCTTGTAACTTGGTATTTATTTTTTCATTCTCAGTCAAATGGGAAGGGGCTTCCATGTGTTGCAAATAATGAATAACATTAGTATACAATTCACAGTGGTCCATATCACATTAGATTGATCTTGGGTTGTTTGCTATGTTGATCTGATTGGCATCTAACTTAGATTGAGCCATAATCTTGACTAGTCCTTGACCTCTTATCAACTTGGTGATATGAATTTCAATATTGAATTCTTAGATCTTGTTGATCTATCTGCATCTCTTACCTAATACTTCCTGCTGAAAAAAATGTGCTTGACAGTTGCACTAGGCATAAATACAATAACAATAGCACCTACCAAATAACATCTAAAAGCTTTAACAAATTTCACCAAAGCATACACCTGTTTCTCATTTATCTCATATTTTAGTTCAATAGGCTGTAAATATTTACTGAAGAAAGCAATAGGTTTCTCATATCCTTCCTTATTTTTTTGCAACAAGACTGCAACTTCAGTATGGAAAGATGCAAAAGAGAATATGTGCATTTGTTTTGTATAATCTAGAGTCCTAAGAACTAGATCATTATTTATGGAATTTTTAATATCTTGAAATGTCTATGAAGGTTTACCATCCCAATTGATAGTAGCTCCTTTCTTAAGCATTCTTGAAATGAGTCTACTAATTTCAGCAAAGTTTGCAAAAAACCTTTTCATAAAATTAACTTGCCCAAAGAAAGATTGTATTCCCTTCACATTTTTTGGTTTAGGCACCTTATTAATGGTTGTCACTCTCTCAAGATCTATCTGTACACCATATTTTGATACTATGTGTCCTCATAACTCACCTTCTATTACACTAAAGGTACATTTCTTTGGATTTAGAGATACCCCATATTCCAATGCCTTGATAAAGATCTTTTATAGATGGCTACAATGATAACTAGATTTCTTAGAGTATGTTGTAAGGTCATCTTGGTATACTACCATAAACTTATTTATGTAATCATGGAAAGCTACATCCATAGCCCTTTGAAAAGTTGCACTAGCATTAATCAACCCAAACGACATTTTTACATACACATAAATTCCCCATGGAGTTGTAAATGTTGTCTTAAATTATTCATTTTCTTTCACAAGGACTTGATTGTACCCTAAGAATCCATCCATCATAGACATCAACTCATAATTAGTTACCTATTGCAACATGACCTCCATATTTGGCAATCCATAGTTATCCTTTAGAGAAGCAATGTTTAAGTTTCTAAAATCTACACACAGTCTGATGTCTCCATTCTTTTTTCTAACAGGCACCAAATTTGAAACCTAAGTAGAATTCCTAATAGGTTTAATTATCCCTCCATCCCTTAGCTTTATTAACTCCTCTTGCATTTTGGGGGCTAGAGTGGGATTTACTAGTCTTTGTTTTTGTTTGAAAGGTTTTACATTATCTTTTAGTGGTATAACATGTTGGAATAGATCTTCCCTATAAGTTTTAGGTCATCATATGACCATGCAAAAATATGTATGTACCTCCTCAACAAATCAATCAATATTTTTCTAATTTCAATAGGCAAGTTTTGGCCAATATAAACCCTCTTGGGAGCCTCAGTAGTACCTAGAATTATTTCTTCTAATTCTTGAGGCTTAGGGTCCCTAGTCCCAGGTTTTGTTCTATCTTGATTATGAAAAATATTCTCCAAAATCACTAACCCCTTAGGTACCTTATTGGTTTTCAACTGCATAATCACCTAGCCAAAAATGGTTTCCTTACCATCAATGGTTTCAATTAGGGCACTACAATCCATTTCTTGACCACGGTATTTGTCCTCACCTAGCATGAAGTTTATAATATCCTTGTCATCTTCAAAAGCTTGCCAATTTTCAATATTGTCAGGTATTTAAGGTTTTCTTTGGACCTCTATTTGTGAGATTCCTGCAAATGACACTTCCTTAGGCCTGATTGCTACGTTTTCAATTAGTTCTACCATTTTATTTTGACTTCTATCTCTCCATGAAATACCAAATACATCAAAAAACTCTATCTAATCCCATATTGCATTTCTATATTGTTTCAACCTTTTATTTTTTGAAGTATAAGTTCCTTTTATCTATGAAATGACCAATTTAGAATCACTTATGACATGCAACTTCTTGATCTCATGATTGGTGGAAACTTTCAATCGTAACAACAAGGCTTCATATTTTGCTATATTGTTTGTGCAAGAAAATTTCAAAGTAAATGAGCATCTAAAGGTAATCTTCTTAGGAGATACAAAGACCACCCCTACCCCTGAACCTTCTTTGGAACTCACTCCATCAAAATACATACAACATTCCACTTCATGTTTAATCACAATAAGCAATTTCTCTACTTCTTGAATGATCAATTCTACCCTAAAAGCATTTACACCAGTGTTCAAAAAGCAATTTGAATCCTTATCAATTCCTTCTCCTAGAATCTTATTAACCCTTGGCTCTCTATCAACCCTAACTGCCTTATCACCTATATGGAAAGTTGCATAAGACAAATCATACTGCAAGCTACCTCCCATAGTAGCACTCCATTTCCTAGAAAGAAACATCTCATAATGTGGAGGAATGTCAACCACAAGGACTGACATGGTCAATTTTGCTTTAGGGTATGCTACTAATTTGAATGGAAATGCATTATTAGTACCTATGATAGGGACTTCTATAGCATCCATACCTATACATATACCTTGTTTGGTATCTACATTTAGACCTAAAGCTTCCATGACTTTGAAAGGCATGATGGTGTTAGACGCTCCTAAATCTATCATGCAGTTATTTAAGGTTTTTCCTTTTATAATTAGACTAAGAAAAAATGGGTCAATATCTTCTATGTAGGCTATTGATGAATCATCCAAAAACATTTTCAAGATTTGTGATATAATACCATTATCATCTACCACTACTAAGGTTTTCTATATACTACTTAGTTCGACCATATTACTATGATTTCCTATCCCAGCCAACCATGATAAGGCCTTACCCTTATGCTCCTCAATTCTAAATAATTCAGATAAAGGTACTTTGATAGTGATTTTTGATAGCATAGATATCATATCAATAGGTTATAAAATAGTAGACTTCACAAGCATACCTGGAGTGGAAGTCCTTTGAATAGTAGGCACTACAATTTTCTTGGCTGAATCAGATGTTGAATTCTTTTCTTGCATTACTATTTTAGGGGTATCACTTATTTGAAATTATACTTTATTTTTAGGCTCCCACTTCTTGATTTTACTGTCCTTGGTCTTTTTTGTCTCAGTATGGGTTTTGTTGCTCTCATCCTTTATTTTGTGTGTAATATCCTTGATGAATATACCAGAAGATTTGCTAGCATCACTCCCAATTGTCCTACTCCTCAAGTTATAGTTACTATGCACTTGAGAGATCATTTTTGTAGTAATTTTTTCAATCTCCTCTTCGGAAGGCATTCTCAAGTTTACATTCTCAATATTTGAAGATACATTACATACCTTATCATAATTTTCATCATCTGAGAACACTTTTTGATGATGGTGTTGGTAAGAAATTCTCTAACTAGTAACATCATCTTTATGTTCCTCTAAATTAGAATCTACACAATCATCAAACATGCTTACCATATTATAGCTTACATCATCATGGTTCTTTTCTTCCTCTTCCTCATCATTCTGTGCACTATGATCTAAAGCAAATGATTGAGCAACTGCACAATAGTTTAGGTAATGAGGTGATTGACATATGGTGCACTAGGGTACATCATCATTCATTTTTATAGACCTTCTTTGGAGAGAATTTGGTGTACCCTTATCTTTTACATTCTAGGTTTGGTTGGAAATCGGTTTACTATCCTTCCATTGAGTGGTGTAGGAGTAATTCTACATTCTAGGCTATCTATTGAAATGGTTATTGTTAGTTAGGGCCTTCTCACCAACAATGGATTTTTTTGAATTGAAATTTGATGGATTCATCTTTTTTAATAAGTCAAATACTTGACCTATTGAGGGTCCTTTAGGCTTTTTACTTGCAAGGATTTTATCCACTTCCCTTTTGTTGTTATTCTTGGTAATGAATAGCTTTGGATCATCTCTCCTCCCAAGCTTACTAGATGCTTTTATATTATTTTCAATATTTACTACAATTCTAAAAGCATCCCTCAAAGTCTTAGGTTCCTTATCCCTCAACTGATAAGTCATCTTCCTATTAAAAGCATTAAAGTATGTTGTAAGACATACATCCTCATTCAATCTCATGACTTGAAACAATTTTACATTCCTTTCTAGAATCTTACATTGAAATCAAATGTATATTCATTAGGGTTCATCTTAATATTATTGAAATCATTCAACATAAAACCAACATTGGTATTGACACCATATTTTTCTTTGAACAACTTTTCCATATCACTCTAGGAACTAATGCAATCATTTGGTAATCTAATAAACCAGTCTCTGGCATCTTTTGTTAATGAATGCACAAACAATTTCATCACCACATCTTCATGCTCAACTTCAAAGTCATTCGACATGTCTATAAAGACTCTCAAGTGCTCCTCTCTAGTGACAATATTGTTCCCAGAGAACTTGACCACTTTATCTCTTAGATTAAAAGATATGGGATGAGGGAAACCAAGAATCCCTAGGAATGATATTTATCTAATTTTTTCAATATATATGGGATTTTTCTAAAAACTAGTAGCATTAGATGTGCTTTCTATATTGGCCTGACTTTGAGAAATATTGGTTTGAGATTTTTGTATTTGAATAGTAGGGATCGAGATGCTAGTAGTGGATGATGAGACAGGGGCAAACTAAGACATAGCCTGACTGGATATTATTGGTACACAAGTAGGCATATAATTTTCTATTGGAATAGACAAGTTGGGCCAAGAAGATAAAGTTGAGTTAGACATAATGAATTGAATCTTTCTTCTAGTTTCCGCTACTCGAGCTTCATTCTCAACCTTTTCAAGTTCTTTTGCTAGGTCTTCTTTCTCCTTTCTAGCCTTCTCTAGATCAAGATCTAGCTTAGACATGGGAGGATTCATAGGTTTTCTTAATGCATCTTGGGGTTCATTTATTTGAATTCCTATAGCTTTTCCCTTTGCTTTATCTATGGGTTTCATAGTAGGTTCTACAGGATTTGCTTGGACAAGCTTGTAAGTTTGGACATGAGAAATGAAAGGTTCTTGCCTTTGGTTTATGAGATTTTCTTGTTCTAGAACCTTAGATCTTAAAGTATCCACATCTCCAAACACATCAACATGAAGGACTGAAGTTATTTTTTCCAACTTCTTGTTTTGTTCTTTCAAGGCAGTTATCCTTCTAAGCAAGTTATCTCTTTCAATAATAATGTTCAAGGTGGCTTGCTCTCTTTTCTTCTCCAAATGGATACATTTCACCTCCTCTTCTGTGACCCATTTCTTTAGAACTTCTACTTCTAAACATACTTCATAAGGATCTATAGAAGTTGCCTCTGAATCAGTAGGGTCATCAAGGTCTATAAGATTTGGTTCCACATATGGAACTATTCTAGGGTCTTTCATGACATTCCCATATCCTAGCCTATGGTTCATCTCTGATCTATGAAATGCATCTCCTACTGAGGACACATTCTTGTTGTGATAGATTTGTTCTTCTTGCAGTGGTGTACTAAATATACCCCCCAGGAGTCTTGTAATTTCTAACTCAAAACTTAATGAAGAAGACTCTCTTCCTACAATTGGTTGATATTGAGGATATACTAATGTGTTACTTCTAGGTTTCTAGGTGGGATTTGGATCTGCCTTCTTTTTGCCTTGGTTCTTTCTAGCACCCAAGGGAAAATTAGTATATAAGAGTACATCAGGATTGGCCCTTGTGTATGCTATTGTATTCTTCCTTTTGTTAGCCATTAGATGGAAATTTTTATTAAATAAGCACTAGCATCAAAACCTTGACTAAGTCACCACCCTATTATAGGGAAAATATGACATTAAAAAAGCCATTGACTTTGAAGGTGAAAGTACAAGAAGATACCAAAATAATTTAGAATAATAAGGGACCAAGTACACAAAAACATGATTTCAACTTTTACTTGACAAATAAGACACTTTGTATAGGCTGTGTGGGTCACTGAACACCTGTGGCATTAGGGTTATTTATCCTTTTCTTTTAAATTCTCAAGGTTTGTTGCTGAAATAGGCCTTCTATAACCACACGCAATACAACACAATGATCTCACATACACATACACAACAGGATCTAAGAAATTTCCATACATTTTAGATAAGCACGTGTGTTAAACAATTCCCCAACAGAGTCACCATTTTGTTGGTGTTTTTCAACTATTGAACAACAAAAGCTCAATACCAAGATAATAATACTCACAAATCTAGGGACTAGCTGCTTCCCATTAACAATTATGTATGCATATTATTTGGATTCAACTTCAACAAAACCAAGACTAGTTTTCTACTCTTTAGGCTCTATAGAACCAAGGTGGATATACCTAAGGGATGGTGCAAATGAATGCTATTGTATGAGAATCCTTTTTTTAGATTAATTTTGATTCTCATCTCTTAGCTCTGACATATACATATTTTTTTCACTTGATATTTTAAAATGATATACATCCCTTATAAGCAGATTTGGTCTCAATTCTCCCTAGGTTTACAAATATTTCTAGCTATAGTAGCTATCTAAGACTCACAAATCAGATGCAAATGAGTGCTGACCAGCTTTTATAATCTTTGACAGTAAAAATTAAATTGATTTCAAATTTAAGCTTGATGGTTCTATTGGCCTGATTTTTCACTATGCAGAGGTTAAAAGAAAATCTTGTGAAAAATCATTTAAATCTTGAAATTTTGAAAGTTAGGGTTTTATTCCTTGTGTTTTTCAAAGTCATCAGATTGCCCTAGCTTTAGAATACCCTCAAAATTGTTTTCAAAAAAATGTTTTCAATGAAATTTTCCCCAAGGGAGGGCTTGCATAAGCATGAGGTCATTATATTTTGTTTAATCCTACGTGACTACACTTAGCATACAAATTGATTAATCATTCTGTTAGCAATTACCTCTGATGACGCAAAGCCTTTTTAATTGTTGATCTTGTTCAGATCAATGAGTATTGCATACCTGCATTTTCAAGATGAAAGGCCTTTAAGTAAAGTGGGCATGTGACTTGGTGACACGTTGCCTTTACATTTCTAAATTTTGGTGAATCATAAATTGTCAGGAACTTTTGCAGGTTTGTCAGTACTTTTGCGCATGTCCTGATTTTCTTGCGATGCCATTAGAGGATTCAGCTGCAAAGATATGTCATTTATCACCAAGAAGCATCATCCATTGATTTCATCTCAATCAAGGGCTAGCACTTTCCCACAAGAAGAATATGCTCGACAGATAAATAATGTAGAGAAGCAAAAATTGGACAAGTGGTACAGTCTGACGAGATGGGCCCGCTGTTAAAAGAATAATGGTGAGATGTCCTTCGTGATGTATGTTAGATGAGTTGGAATAGGTGGAGGAACATCATTTGTCACTATTAGCCAATATGCTACTCAAAAGGAAAAGTTTATGTAACCGTTGATCTATCAAAGATCAAAGGCAAGCGCATGCCCGCACTTTGAAACTACATAGGAAATAACTAATGTGAGCAACTAGATTTGTGACATGTGGCAAGGTGGGGTTAGGTATTTGCAAAGCAATATGCCACACTGTAAATGATTGATGACATGTACTGCCAGATGTGCCACATGGAGGAGTTTTGACTCTTGGATGGAAATGAGGCCTTATCAACCATAGATCTTTCGAAGATCTACGATTAGTGCAATCTGACATTATGAAGCTGCAAGTCAGATAAGAAAAGTGGGAATGTGCCTTTGCAATGCGTGTCACAGTGGGACTAGACCATGAAAAATGTAGGAGTCACGTCATAGGTTTCACCAAAGGTGCTTAGCTGGAGATATTTATGACCAGGGCCAGAAAGGTGTCAGATGTTTAAACACAATAGTCAGAACATGTGGGTTAAAAGTAGTCATGTCATTAGCCCAAGTGGATAATGCTAGAATAAAGTGAAGAGTTGTTCCTAATCAATGATCTTTATCTTGATCAACAAAAGGTGCTTCCTTGCATTTTGAATTTGAGCGATGTTTAAACAAAGCGGGAATGCGCCCTGCAGACATGTGTCTGTGGTGACATCGAAAATTTTGTTTAGATGCTCTGCACGATAAGATCATTATCATAGTTGATCTTTCAATGATCGACGACTGGCGCAGGCTTGCAATTTGAAAATGCTTGTTAAATAAGGAAAGTGGGAATGTGCCAACACGACACATATACTAAATGATACCAACTACTTGCTCTCCCAGAAGATGATGTGGGATCTGCTAGCATGGAATGTGGTCAGACAACATGAGCTCATATGGTGGTTTCTTATTAGTTAGTATAGCTGACTAGTTTTTATTAGAAAGTGGATTAGTCAGATCATTGATCTTGTCTTGATCGACGAACAAAGCTCCCCCACAATTCTAAGATGAAGGGATTTTAAATAATGTGGGGAGGCAAAATTGTAACACGTAGCATTGTTTTAAAAGCCGTAAGGCTCGTTACTTTTTAAATCAGGACCGTCCGATCCAGTGAAAATCTATGGATGGGATTCAAGCTTGGATGCAAATTGCGGGTAATGATTACTAAGAGTAAATATGATCCAAACCTTATACGTGCGATTTTATTGCATGGTAAGAGCCCACAATTTCACCATTAATGAACCACTAAAGCACAGAGAGAATATTAAGGCATACAAAATTTTTAGAGCTAGGGCACGAAAATTCTTGGTTAACAATCCAGTAGAATTGCAGAAGTTTTCTCATAGTGCAAAAGTATGAATTCTGGCGGGTAAGTACTTTGTGGTTTTCTAAGTAAATTTGAAGTATCTGCTACTGTAGAATTTTCTAGGGTTCATTCAAAATGCCTCCCCGAAAAGAGTTTACTAGGCAAACAGATTATTTAAAATGTTCTATGCATGGTGACTTTCTTGAACAATTCCCCTTATCAGTTCATGAAATAACTAAGGGGAGGGAACTCATCCTAAAACATCCCAGAATAGTTGTAGCAGAGGGTTTTTACGACAAAGCTAATTGGGTAAGAGATGCTCAGGTTTCCATGGGAGGTCTAGAGTTATTCAAGAAATGGTTTTCAGAGCGAAAACTGGATACTCCTATGAGTAATGTTTGGGAGTTAGATATTGGTAAACTAGTAGTCCCCACTATTTTCTTTGATAGTGATTTGTTGATGGACCTGGCAAAGAAATATGATCCTATTACAAGATGGGTAAAAAATATTCTAGAATCAATCTTTTTAGGGTTTTCCCTGAGCTGTTCAGTGAGGTTTTCAACCTTAACCCTAACCATGCTATGCATGAAATCATTGATATGGATGATCTACAAGCCAGATATGATGCACAATGAATTTATCTAAGAACAAGGCGACTACAGGAGCATGCTGCCGAGGTTGGTAATTTGCCTATGACTACAGCTAGTACCCCAGAGTCATTTTTGAGAAGACATTTCAACTTGAGAGCTCAAGCATTGTATTTTTCTCTTTGCAAGATTTTGGGGATAGATGAAGGTGATCGAATTCCAAGTTCTATTGTCCTTATAATGGCTCAAACCCTTCAATTTGGAATGAGTACCATTTTGGATTTTTCCACTTTTCTATCAAAAGGGATTCACAATGGTTTGGTTGGAATAACAAGGGGAAAAGTAAACAAACCATTCTGTTGGTATTCATTGCTGATGCATGTATGCTTATACAAGGGACACACTTTCTTCTCCAAGGGTATGGAGTTGAAAACAACCAAGGATGGAGAAAGGAATCTAGTGCAATTATGGAGTGTGGATATGACTTAAGAAACCACAGATGCTAGTTATGTAAGGTTTGATAGATTTTTCGCATCTAGGCTTAGATTGCTTTTGAGAGGGGACAGCCCCAGAATTTCACAAGCATTGTATTGATTAGACCTAAAGATCATGCACAAGGGCTATTGGTTAGTCATAATTGGGGGGATATAATCCCTTATAATGTTTCAACTATGATAAGGGTATATGGTTTTTTGGGAAAGCTACATGTGTTGCCTTTTCATGTGCCTTTGAAGATTGGGATTTCTGAGCTCTTGTGGCAGATAGGAACTATAGATGAGAGGGAATTGATTAAGAAGGGAACTTTCTTTCCAATTGTTACTATAGTGCATGATTTTGTCTTTGTCAGAAAAGGGTGGAAGCACCTGAATTTGTTTTTGGATAGATATAACATGTCAGAGTCTCACACCAGATTTAGTGACCCTAAAGGATTCTATGACCTTTTAAAACAAAGGGTAAGAGCTTCCCATATGGTACATCAGGTTTACTATCCAGAAGATATAATCAGAAATATCTTCAAATTGCAGGAACAAGAATTGAGAAAAGAGAAATGGATAGTTTTTAGTAAGACCTTAGAATTTATTAATGCTTTTGACTCCCAGTATAACCCATTGAAAGATAAGAAATACTAGGGAGCTAAAATACAAGCATTAATGAATAATTTTTCCATAATAATTCAAACCATGAATGATAAGAAAGCTATGTATGTTGAAACACATCCGAAGCAGGCTGCAAAAGTACAAAGAAGAATAAGCAGTAGAAATGTGGTAGCTCTTGGCCAATATACATTGTAGAAGAGGGTAGGTTATGTTATGATTCGAAATGTGCAACAAGAACCCTCTCATCAAAAGCAAAGGTCAAGAAGTCCATTTGCAGCCCACTCTCCAAAAAGGAAAAAATTAGAGCAGGGGTCTTCTTCTTCTCAAAAGGAACAATACTCCCCAAGCCAATCCCCAATCCATATAGATGATGAAGCATCTCTAAGGGAACAACTTAGACAAATGGGTGGAGAAGGGGATGTGATTGTCACTTCTACAAACTTGGATGTTGGAGAACCACAAGAACCTCCTGCACCTTCCTTGGACCTAACCATTGCTGATGACCAAGGTAAGGAAATTGACCCAATAGTTGCACAGGCTTTTGAAAGATTTATAAATGATGAAAATTTTGTAAGATCTAGGGCTTTTGCTCAGTTTTTGTGGAGATTAAATATGGGAAATTTTGAGAAAGCTTGTGAGAAAATTAAAGCTGAGCAACTAGATAAACCTGACTCTATTATTAAGGTAGAGGTGAAGTCAAAATTTTTGAATGACTTTTCCCAGTCTACTCCTGAAGTTGGGAGGCAAATAGTTAGAGTCAGGAGTCCTCCTTTTGCCAGAATGGGATATAGCAAATGCAATTGTTTTTTATTCAGTAAGGAAGCAGAAAGATGTTCAACTAACAACTGCTAAAGAAATATTACAGGCTCATAGAGGAGTCAAATTTAGTGATGACGACCAAGCCCTTGTTATATGGTCTATGGAAAAGAGGGAAAATACCAGGCTACATGAGTTTTCCACTGTAGAGCATACTAGTACATTGACAGTATACAGGGCGAGCGAAGTAAGTAGTAAGCAAATAATGGGAATGGCCTCAGAAGTGCTGAAATTGGGTGGTGTTGTATCTGGCCAGGAAGAAGATAAGTTTACCCAACTCAATGCTAGGTTTGAAGAATTTTTAAAAGCATATGAGGAAAGGGGTATACAGATACAATCACTAGAAAACAAAGTGTCTCAAATGGAGAAGATACTTGGGAAAAGAAAGGTGGGAGAATCCAGTGCACCTAGAATTGCATACCCTCCACAGTCATTTGATAGAACAAACCCTATTGTTTAAATACCAAACACCCCTAAAAGACCTCAATTCTATATTGCAAAGGACTTTGAAGAAGAAAAAACCAAATTACATGAGTTGCAGGTAGAATTAAGAAATCAATATGAAGGAAAATTAAAGCATGGTGTGATGTATTTAAGGGATAAAATAAAATGGTCAACCTTCTTTGATCAGTTGACAAGAATTTCAACCCTCATGGATGAGTTGAATAGAGATAAAGATGAATTGACTCCCCTTGCATAGAAGTGGAGGGAGAGGAATAATGATATCACAATGATGTGTATATCTGTTGTCCAAATGCCTTAACATCAAGTAGAGAAATTTTTTTATTTGTTAAATAAACTAGAAGATTTTGATGATAAAAGGCATTCTTTGCTGAAGAGATTAACACTTTGTTTTTCCCAGTATATTGCTGAAAAATTCACTTTATTTCCTTGTGCTTTAGAATCTGTTGATACAATAAAGGAAAAGGAAAAGTGGAAAAAAAGTTGGATGAATTATTTTAGGAAAGAATCAAGAACATCATGAGTTAAACTGGCCACATGTTTTGGGCAAGGACAAACAAAGAATTAGTAAAGATACAGTTATTTTATAATGCCATGAGAAAAGAGTTTGAAGATTTAGAAGAAATTGCAAATTCATTAGTGATTATACAAAGAGAAACTCTAAATTTCATTTGGCCAGATGATGTTGCTTATAATAAATGGAAAAATTAGTTTGTAGAACAAATGTCAGAAGGTGATGAGGAGGAAGATGCAAAAGTAAAATTTACCCTCATAGTTAGTAATGAAGACATGGTAAATCCCCAGATTAAAGTAAGTTTGTGGGTAGTTGAAGATGACACATCACTTTTTAACCTCATGTCCACTTACTCTAAGGATGAACAATAAATGAAGAATAAAATCATATTTCCTTGTCTCAACAGTTGAGAAGCATAAAAAAAAGGGACTCACCAAGGAATGTTCAATGTAATAGCTTTTTTGTTATTGGCTTTTGTCTTTTATGATAGACATTTGTTAGTATCTTTTAGAAGACACATGTCACTTTCTTTTAGCCTGAAGCTTGTTGCATCTCACACTATTTAAGTGAGATTCCAAGGCTAAAGAAGGGTCCAGATTCTAATTTTCTAAGTGATATACTTAGTCTATCTTTGGTCCAAATTTTTGAAAGCAAGTTTATGATGCATTTTCTCTGTCAATTCTCTGAGAATACATGAATATAGAATGAGCTGTGTTTCTTTTTGAAGGTCATTCTGAGTCTATTATAAATGATATACCATTTTCAAAGAAAATGAATACAAATTGTGAACTGTCCCCATATCAGTTCTTTTGAATCTTGTCTCCTTCTAATTACTTGGTTGTCTTGATATTGTATAAGTAAAGGCTTGTGCAATTGAATGCAATCTAGTTAGGTTGTATATCTGTTTATCACTGCTATTAATTCAATGGATTAAATAAAAGATTTGATGAATGTGATAAGGCTTCTTTAGTAATGGAAAGGGTTTTGAATGATAAATTTTGATAAGAATTGCTGATAGAATTTGTTGTAAGGCAACAAGTTAGATCTAATAATTTGCTATAGACTCTGGACCCCAATGGATTAGGCACTGATCAAATTGATTCAGCTGAAGGAGAAGTATGTCACAAATGGTTGTCAAAAATGCAGAATTAAATCAATTTTAATTTTGTTTCCTGTAGATCTTCAAAGCTGGCTAGCACTTGTCTGCATGGAATGTTTTAGCTTCAGTTAGCCACTATTGTTAAGAACATTTGCAGATCTATAGAAGAAATTTTGGCCATATCTGTTATGTGGGATGTGTTAATCAAGTTATTAAGAATTATATGTGTGTTTGAGGATTTTGAAATGAGAATTAGAATGAAACTAAAAATAATCATCATACAGTTTTCCTAGTCTTGAATCATCCCTGGGTATACCCGCCCTGGTTTTGCAGAGCCAAAAGAGTAGAAAGCCACCTTTGGTTTTGTAGAAGTTGGGTCCAAATGTTTTACACATGCAATTGTTAACAAGAATTGGCTAACCTTTATATTGTATGAGTATTATCGTCTTGGTATTAAGCATTTTTTTATTTAGTAGTTTTAATCCTTTTAAAAAACACCAACAGGTTCTTCATGATATTCCCTTTTGCAGACCAAATAATCAGATCAATGCCTAATCTATTGGGATCCAAAGTCTTCTCAATTCCTAGACCTTACTGATTGCATTACAATCTATATTATCAACTATTCTGACTCATTCTTATAGATATCCCTTCTATTATCATGGTGATCCTAGCAATTTCACTGAAGGAGTTTACTTAATTCTTTGAATTAAAAGCAATAGTAATTTGACATACAATCTGATTTAATTGTATTCAATTGAATAAGACTTGCTCATACAATTTCGAGACAACTAGATAACAAAAATGGAGACATGATTCAATTAGAAAAGATGGGGCGATAACTCATCTTTGCTTTGATTTCTTTTGAAAAATTTGCATACGATTGAACAATACTCAAAATAACTCAAGATTAAGCATTAAGATCTTTGTCATACTCACACAATTCTCATAACTTTTTAGAGAACAATATATCACCAAGTGTTCATCAAGAAAAATGGACCAATAGACTTAACAATAATTTTGAAAGAGAACAAATCGGACCATTTCTCTACCCCTAGAATCTCACTTATATAATGTGAGATGCAAAAAGCTTTAGGCTAAGAGAAAATGATAGTTGTCCCCTAAGATAAAAATATTTACATTATATTGTCATAAAAGAAAAAATTGCATGTAATAGGAAACTTATATATGAAAGTATTTCTTTGGTAGGTCCTAATTCTTTTACATTTGCAAATGCTACTCTAATTCCTTAGAATATGTAGCCATCAAACTAGTTAATGTTGTGTCATGTTTTGATAATTGAAAATGAACCTCAATTCTAGGATCTCCACTGGCTTCATCATGAATTGATAAAACCACCTATGTTCTTGTTTCTTTCTTTTCATTGTCATCATCCTGAGCCTCTGAATGTGCAATTGAAATTGGTTCTTGCTTCTATCCTCTGGTTTCCCCTGATCCTATGGAAGTGAATCAATGATTTGCACTTCATCTTCATGTATCTCATCATCATCACTTTTAGCTTCTTCCAACTGCTCATTAGAAGAAATAGCTACCATCCAATTGTCAAAAAGTGTGTCATATGGCCAGTTAAACTGTAGGATATCATTTTTCTTTTTAATCACATACTCTACCTCTTTATCAATTCTAACAAAATCTTTTTTTAAAGAATCAAAGAATAACTAAGCCTTCACTATTTCTTCTATTGTGGTTGCCCACCATGCATATCCTTTTTCATTTATGACTTCATTCATTCTTAAAAAAAAAAGTCATCTAATTCCTTGGCTCACTCATCTGTACTCTTTAATCTATTCTTTTTATCCAAGGTCAATGGGAATAAGTAAAATTTTTCAATTTTATACTTATTTAAAAAAAAAAAAATTCCTTTGTAATCCTACTGTTCTGTTATCAAACTTTGACAGATCATGAGCAACATCATAAGTTTTTCCAATATGGTCATGAGAAGACCTTATGATAGAATAACATAAGAATGCAATTTTTCTTCTCCTCTTATCCCACTTATTGATAATAGGCTTCAAAGTCTCTTCATTTTTCTTTATCTCTTCCCATATATTTATTACCCTAGTTAACTAATCATAGAAAAATGGCCATTCAATTTTTTCAACCAAATACATAAGAGCTTTCCTTAATTTGTCTTCATACTACACATTTAACTCTACATGTAGTGCCCATAGTTTGCTCTTGTCTTCTTAGAAATCTTCAACTATATAGTGTTGTGGCCTTCCTGGAGTATCTATGATTTCAATAAGAGGGGTGGATTTAAAAGGTTCCATTGGTGGGCAAGGGTATGTGATCCTTGGTCTCATAAACTACCCCAACATCTTATTTTCAAGTTCAATTTTTTTTTGAACTTCTTTATTGTAGGCTTCTAAAACCTTTTCATATTTACTCTATAATTCAAACATTGCCTTTTCTTCTTTCTCTACAATGGCCAAAACTAAGTTAGATGTACCAACATTTAAATGTGTAGCCTCCACATGGGTAGTATTTTCTACTCTCTTTGTATTGATACTCCCCATTAAAAAAATGTCATTTGGCTATGATGACATAGCCCTAGATCCTTCCCTCATTGACCAAATAACTAAGGTAGCCTAGTCTTCACTAAAGGTAGTGCCAATTATTTCTTTCTTATTTTGATAATGCAAATCTAGTTTATTTGAAACAAAGTTATAAACAAGGGCATGCGTTATAACCCAATTAGGTAGTAGTAGGATATTTGATGCTTTCACCATTTGTCTCCCCTCTTTAGGGGTTATATTTTTGAATTCTTGCATCATTTCATCATTCACTTGATTGTGCATGGCCACCTCCTCCATTTTTAGGTGCTCAGTCCTCAATTTATTGCACCTTTCCTCATTTTTTGCATATTTTCTCTCCATGAAAATTGGTATTAGGCTTTTCTTTTAACAAAATTGTCATTAGATAAAACTTCATGGCTAGCCTATTCTATTACAGGGTCCAATTCCCTTCCTTTGTAATCTTCCACTGTCAAATCAAGGCTTGGAATTGGAGGCTCTGGAAGGTTTCTTTCATCTAGCTTTGCCTATGTAATGAATACTCCTCTTTAGTACCCCTTCTATTCAACCTGCTCTCCAGTGAGCTGCTCCTCTCCAATCTATAAAGGGGATTAAGTAGGTGAATATTCCTTAATTTGAGGACCTTGTTCTTTCATTATTTTTTGCCTCTTAGGAGAGGGCTCATCAGGTCTTTCTTCCAAGACAACACTAGTGGATCCTATTATATGTTTTCCTTCATCCACAATGGTCTTCTTATTTTGGATTATATTGTAGACTAGTCTTTTTTGGACAATCAATTGCCTAGCTCCAACATTGGGAGTGAATGTCATCTTTTTTATAGCCTCTCTAGCTTTATCAGGATAAGAATTAATAAAGAATTTATTCTTCTCTTTCATTGTTTCCATTATCTCAGGAAAAGTTTTCATGAGTTTTCTTATTCTATCTGCCTCTATTTTTGCATTCTTGAGAGGTTGATAATCCTTATCAAAAAAATGTATAAATTCCAAAAATCTTGAAAAAACTCTCCACTTTTCCTTTTTGGTCTCTTGCTCTTGCAAAGAGAACTTGTTCCTTATTATGTTTTTAGGATAATAAGACTCACATTTTATTTTAGCAAGATTAGCTTTGTGTCTAAAAGGACAAGTAATAAAATCCCCCACTATGACAAAAATAGGGATGAGAGATTGCCATCTTATATTGATCTAGAATTTTATATAAAAATAACTAGCCTCCCTTTGTAATAACAAAATGGTGGGCTACAATACAAGTTGGGAAAATTGAACCTCTTCCTCTTTTCACCAAATATTTTTCCTCCAATCCTCCCAGCTGCCATAATACCTCAATTGTTCCTATTTTCAGTGTCACTTGGTAAGGCAAAACATGAGGAGTCCCTTGAAAACCGTAAACTCTAATAATAGTAGAAACAAGGTATGGTATAAGGTCTCCCCAATTATGAGATACTTTCAAACTAGATGGGTTATCCATGGGTCTAATAAAATTTACTAGTACCTTAGGAACTCTAGGATTGTCATTTAATAAAGCCACCTCAACTTTGAGGCAAAATACCTATCAAACTTGACCAAAATAGCATTTTTTCCATCCCAAGTCATGTATGCACTCCACAACTGAATTGGTAGAGCCTCTATCTCATTCTCTCTATTCAAATGAATTTCTTTACCAAAATATGTTGCTCCTTTGAACAAGAACATGTGCATCAATAGAGAATAATGACCAAAAGTTTTTTCAATCTTGCCTTTAGCAATTCCAACCAAACCTATATGGATTTCTCTTGCTAAATAGGAGGCAAAATCAAAAATAATATCAACACCAAAAGAAGAAATATGAGCTATGATATAGATGAAACTTATAGGCATAAAATTATGTTCATATTCTCCAAAAACCCTACATAGAATCATGTATATTTCCATAGCCCAGGAAGGGAAATATTCCTTCTTGAAAGGCTCCCTAGAGGAGGCTATAATCATTGGAAATTTTCCAATTATGTCTATATGTGCCCTTAGCGCACCCTTCCTAATCTTATCCCTTTAAGAGAAATACTATTTTTCTAGACCTTGTAGGTCAATGGGTGTATGATAGTCTAATAGTGGCGCCAGGCCAAATACTTCCCTAATTTCCTTAGGGCTTACTGTGATCAGGCATTGACCATATGTTCTTCTTACTACCCTGATTGTTGGGTCGTAGCTTTTGGCAATAGTCATTAATAAATCAACATCCATGAAGACACTAGGGACCACTAGCTTTCTCAAGTCAAAATTCCAAATATTGGCATGAGAGGAAAATAATTTCCTTTATGAGAACCATTTTTTAAAGAGCATAAGCCTTGTCTGAGTAGTTTTAGCATCCCTAACCCAATTTCCCTTAATCATATAATCCATCAGCAATTTTAAGCCTAGGTTTTAGAGAAGTTAATTTCTTTACTTCGACAGTCTCATTTGTTGACTCAGGTAACAACTCGAGGAGATCATCATGAATATTTCTAGCCAAGTAATCTTCTTGACCAAAGAAAAATTCTTCAAAGGCATGGTGAATATAATTTGTAGAAAACTGGAGTACTTAAATATTTATAGTGAGAACAGGGCCTTGTTTCTCTACTAATCTTCTCAGCAATTATGCAATACTTCTACGAATAGGTAGAAACCCTTTGATGTCTTGATCACCCCAAACAAAAGTTTTTGATAGCTTTGAATTATTTTGGAAGCCTGAAGATTTTTTTGTGTATGAAAAGATAACAAGATTTTCTGTAATATATCATTTTATTGGTTCACACAAGGAGCCTTCATTCTTCATAAATAAGCTATAAGGAAAATAGGGTAGCACCACATTCAGATTTTAAAATTATGTTGTTGATCTTCAAAAATTTGATGATCTAGGAATAAACCCTAGGGATGACCTATCTTCAACTTGCCAAGCTAGAAATCAATCCTATAAGCTTTCTCTACATAAGCTTGTCTTATACTACTAGTGACTTTGACTGGACCCACTAACACTTTGAGGACACATGTCACCATTTCACTACATTACCATACATAAAAAGTGAGCATTTTTTCTATGTGACATAGCATCAATCATTGTTTCCATTTCAATCTAATGATGTACATTTGATCAATGTTTTAATATGATTGTGGTGGGTCCCTCCTTTTCTTCCCTTGGTAGCTATATCACTATCCTTAAAGAACGATCAAATCCTCATAGTGAAAAATTGCCCACCATTGATGTGAATATGATATGATAGTGAGGAATCTACATTTATTTTACTTTAACTATGGTGGATCCATGCATTCTTTTCCTTAGTCGCCATGTTGTGTTAAATAATTAGTGTGCAACTCATGATAGCGACATGGTGACAATTGTTGATTTAAATTTAATCCAATGATCAAGATTCTTCATTTTCCCTTTCATTTGAGTGTGGTTCCACATCATCTATGACTTGGACGTATTTTGATATACTGGCCAGTCATATAATATTTTAATCATTTCTTGTGCTACCACAGAACAAAGCCTTTCCATGTTTCATCTTTTCCAGTAAGGCGCTATGTCTCTATTGATAGAAAACAAGGATTTTCTAGTCGTGACATAGCAACCTCTCATATTTCTTGCAAACTCTAGCACATAAAACACACATGTGGTCAAATGATGCTAACGTTTCAAAGTGATTACATGGATTGATACTGATGAAGGCAATACATGGGACCCACCTTTTGGAGTTGTTGTTGCATTCCCTTTTTTTTTCAAGGTGCTATATTGCTATTGGTGGGATTCCTTCATTTCTTGATCATGACATAATGACCTCCTTAAAGATTTTGAAATCTTGATACCATGAAAATATCCACATTCCATGATGATTACTGCAATCAATTCTTCTGACAAGTAATTGAAGTCATACAACCATACTAACAACTAGGAATTTTATGATGCCCATCTATTTCATAATCTCCCACCTTTTCTTAAATTTTTGAAAAGGTGTTATATCACTACCTACAGGGTGCTTGTATTTTCTAGTCACAACATAGCAACCCACCAAAAAATATCAAAACCCGATGATGCAAACTATAGCCTATTCTAGTTGGTCCCTTATTTGGTACTAACAACTTTGACACTAGTCACATCACCAAAAAGTTCATAGCAATTAAAAGATCTAGTGCCCACTTTCCACTTTATGAAACCATTTTAATATTTCACAGTAGTCGCTATGTCACATAGGTTAAGATCTTCACATTTTCTTTATGTGACATAACAACCACCATAGATCTTGCAAAGGTCTAACAGTGTAAACGACTTTAGGAACAAAGAGGTGAAAAGGTGAAAATTTAACAAATCTAGAGGAATATTCAAAATTCAAAACAACTTCGTGCCCAAAAAACATTTAAAATATGCAAGACTAAACATGTTTATTTAGGACACAAGATTTATGTTAGTAAGGTTTCATATAGGGGTAAAAATTTGCAAAACCAAGAAACCAAACCCTAATAAGCAGGATATAAAACTTACCTAATTTTTACACCTATTTTAAGGAAAATTTTATCTTGTGAAAAATTAGACCAACATCTTTAAAGCCTGAAACATTGGATTTTAGGTTGTTTCATATACCCCCACATGTATTGATGCTTGGTTTGAGTTTTGGCATAGGAGGAAGAGCATTTGTAGTGTAATTGGATCCCTAATTAGGCCTATCAGCCTAGTCTAATGTTGCAACAACAACAACCTCTACGCATTTCCATCCTTTGGTACTCTGGTCAAGTTATCATCTTGTTTGGAAACATTCAAACTTATGATCAAATCTTCCTCTGGGAAGGGCTATAAGCCAAATCCTTGGGTTGTGAAGCAAGTTGATGTCATGGTTACTTGTAAATGAATGAATCATTGAATCCTTATGCATACGACCTAAATAGGAAAGAAAACACTATTCTTGGTATCCACTTTTTGGGGTTTGATCCCTCTTTTTGTTGAAGGAATCCAATAGTGCATTCATGAGTTTTGGTGCTTAGGACCTTGGTAAGCCTAATGATTAGGTTACCTTGTCTTGTAGGGTTTTGATAACCTTCTTTGAGCCCTTTTCCATACCTATGATAGGTATTTGACACTTGGACCCTTTACCTTGAGTGTTGAGAGATTTGAAAACATCACCATTTCTTGCTATTTGAAGGCTTCCACTATCCATTGCTACATTAAGTGGTATCAGAGCCATGTATGATCTCAAGAATGAGGAGATCATTAAGAGGGTCACAAATAGTGAGTTATGAAAAATGATGAGAGAAAATAAGGCTAAAAATAAGGCCTTGACTAAGAGGCTTCAAGAACTTGGGAAGAAGCTTGATGAAAAAGACAAAGAAGATGGGTTTGAAGACAAAGAATGGAGTGAATAAGAGGAGGATGGCTTTGAAAAACACATCCCTATAGAACCATGGAGGAGAATATAGACTTTTAATTCTTTAATGGAAAGATGAATGAAAATTTAGCCTTGGATTGGATAGAGGTTTTGACCACATTCTTTGAATGTGAGGACATCCCTGAAGAACAAAGGGTAAAAGTGGCAAGATCCAAGTTGAAGGAGGTAGCCCTAACTTGGTGGATCTTCATCCAAATAGAGAGGGTGAAGAATGGAAAGAACATGATCAATTCATGGAATAGGATGATAGCCTTGATCAAAGAGACATATGTACCTAAGGATTATGGGGTACAACTCTATAGGAGGAAGAAAAGCTTGAAACAAAAGGACATTTATGTAGGCTCATACACCAAGGAGTTCCTAAAACTATGTATGAAGACTAATATAGAAAAAGATGAGGAAGAGAAATTGGAAAGGTACATGAATTTCTTGAAGGTGCCCATTCAAGAGGAACTAAGCCTACACTACCCTACCACATTCAATAAGTGCTATCAAATGGCACTCAAGGTAGAGGAAAAATGGAAGAGAAATAAAGACTTTGGAAAAGGGAAGAGTAATGATAGTGGGAAGAATTTGAGGCAAGGGAAACTCTTGGAACAAGGGACAAAGTAGTGGCAACAACACCAAGACCTCTGACCAAGGAGACAAAGAAAATAGTGACTCTAATTCAAGAGGAAACTATAGAGGAAGAATTCCTTTCAATAGAGGAAGGGAAAATGCAGGAAGAGGTAATGGACCATTGAAATGCTTTTATTGCAACCAATAGGGACACCATGTAGGAAGATGCCCTAAGAAGAGGAACAACAACAACCAAGGTGAGAGGAGAACAAAACTTGTCCAAGAAGATAAGCAATAAGATAATGCTAATGCTATAGACTTGGAACTAGAAGAGGGAACATGCTTGATAATGAGGAAAGTCTTCCTTCAAGTACCACAAACCTAAGAACCTCCACAAAGGAAGAATCTCTTCAGAACAAAGATCAAATGTCATGGAAAGATATGAAATCTTCTTATAAATTATGGTTCAACTAAAAATATTTTGTCTTGTGAAATAGTTTAGAAGTTAAACCTACTTAAGAAGCCACACGCTTACCCCTATCATGTTTCATGGTTAACAAAATGCCAACAAAATCTAGTCATAGAATAAGCTTGGGTAGAGTTTTCTATTTCTAACTTCAAGGACAAGGTCCTTTGTGATGTGGTTGAAATGAATGCCTCACACATCCTTCTAGGTAGGCCCTAACAATTTGATGTTGATTTCATACATCATTGTAGGAAGAACACCTACTCCATCACTAAAGATGGGAAGACCTTCACTATGAAGCCCCTAATAGATAATAAATTTGAAAAGGAACCCACTATGATTATCATAGGAAAAAAAGGGATGTTCAAAAACTTGAAAGAATCTGATATGGATTCATTTATCTTAATCTCAAAGCACAAAGATAACATTAGGTCTAATAAAAAAGAGCCCATACCAAATGAAGTTATAGAACTATTGCAAAAGTATAAAGATGTCATTGCTAGTGACTTGCCTACTAGGATCCCTCAAATTAGGGACATTATTCATCAAATAGACATCATTCTAGGCTCTTCCTTTCCTAATAAGGAACCATATAAAATGACACCATTGCAGCATGCACAGATTGCAAAATAGGTCACTGAATTGTTGGAAAGAAGGCTCATCCAAAAGAGTCTTAGTACCTATGTTGTAAATTTAGTTTTTTCCCCTAAAAGGGATGGAAAATGGAGGTTATGTACTAATAGTAGGGCTCTAATAAAAATCACAATAAGGTGTAGGTTCGCCATGCCAAGGATTGAGGATCTTTTGGATCAACTAGGAGATTCTTGCTACTTCACCAAGATAGACTTAAAGTTTGGTTACCATCAAATTAGAATCAAGCTAGGAAATGATGGAAAAAAACATTCAAGACTACTAAAGGTTTTTTTTAATTATTAGTAATGCCTTTTGGTTTAAGCAATGCTCCTAAAACTTTTATGAGGCTTATGAATGATATATTCATAGATTTTATTGGAAAATTTGTTGTAATTTACCTTGATGATATAATAATATTTAGTCATAGTAAGGAAGACCATCTTGATCATGTGGAACAAGTATTAAGAAGACTCCATCAACACAAGTTGGTAATCAACAAGGAAAAATGCATATTTATGAAGAAGGAACTTGTGTTAGTAGGTTTTATAATCTCACAAGGTACCATCAAGATAGATCCTGAGACGGTAGATGCAATCATTAATTGGCCTCCACTAAAGAACCAAGGTGATGTAAGAAGCTTTCATGGGCTTTCAAATTTCTATATGAAGTTTATAAAAAAAATTAGTCATGTTTGTGCAGCAATGCTAGAAACAATAAAAGGTGGGAAGAAAACCTGGTTTGCATTGACAAAGGAAGCAAATGATGCATTCCAATACTTGAAGAATAGAGTCTCCAAATATCCTATCTTGGTCCTCCCTAATTTAAAAAAAATCTTCACTATGGAAATAGATGCAAGAAATTTGACTATTGGTGCAATCCTAAGCCAAGAAGGCAAACCAATTGCTTTCTTTTCAGAGACATTAAATGAGGCTAAAATAAAGTACTCTACATATGACCTAGAGTTCTATGCCATGGTCCAAGACCTCAATAAATGGAGACACTATTTGATTCTAAAATAATTTGTAGTCTACATGGAAAATCATGCATTAAGCTTCCTCAATTCACAAGAAAAACTTTCAGTCATGCATCTCAAATGGGTATACCTTCAATATCAAGCATAAAAAGTTTTAGCAAACAAGGTTGTTGATGCTCTTAGTAGGAGGATTGCTCTTATTGAAGAAGTTCAAATATAAAGTCTAGGAATTGAGTCCCTCAAACACTTGTACTCGGATGACCCTGATTTTGTAGAAATGTATCAGATTTGCACAAAAATGGAGGGAAGATACCATACTAATTTTTATGAATATCTAATTTAGAATGGGCTTCTACTCAAGGGAGCATAATTATGCATACCAAATTTTTCAATGAGAGAAAATATAATCAAATAAAAGCATTGTGGTGGCCTAGGAGGTCACTTTGGCATTGATAAGACAATAGACATAGTGAAGATAAGTTATTTTTGGCCCAAGTTGAACAATGAAGTTAAGAAGCTCATTGAATGATGTACTATTTTCCAAAAAGCTAAAGGGATGAAAAAAAATAAAGGGCTCTACCAACCCTTACCAATCCCTTCAAGACCTTGGGAATCCATATCAATGGATTTTATCATGGCACTACCTAAAACAAAACAAGGATGTGATAGTGTATTTGTCATGGGTTTCTTGTAAATGAAAGAATCATTGAATCCTTATGCATAAGACCTAAATATGCTAGAATAATTATTTTAGGCCACCCATGTTCTTGGTATCCACTTTATGGGGTTTGATCCCTCTTTTTGTTGAAGGAATCTAATAATGCATTTGTGAGTTTTGGTGCTTAGGACCTTGGTAAGCCGAGTGATTAGGTTACCTTGCCTTGTAGGGTTTTGATAACCTTCTTTGATCCCTTTTCCATACCTATGATAGGTATTTTTCACTTTTACCCTTCACATTTGGTGTTGATGGATTTGAAAACATCACCATTTATTGCTGTTTGAAGGCTTTTGTTTTCCACTACTGCATCAGAATATTATTGCTTCTTCCTCTTTCTTTTTTCTATCAACCAAACTTCTACTCCTTTTGATCTAGTAACTAGATAAAAAATCTTGCATCCAATAATCCCTTGGCATCATGTATGTTTAATTCATAGGGCATTGGTATTAGCCATGCTACCCTTAGTAAAATTTCCTGTGCATACACAAAATCTTTGTCCACAGTGAAACGTACTTCATCATAATATTTATCTGCAACTAACTTTGGAATTCTTGTTCTATTCTTTATCTTAATGTTGAATTCTTCAAAGTGGTTGCCCATTACTCTAAAATTATCTCCAAATATTCTTATAAAATCACTTAGCCGCTTCATAGTAGTTCTATTCCTATCCCATGTAACTATAGCAACGGTAGGGAAATAGTTCTATACATAGAAAAAAATGCAAATTGACAGAGATCCAAACTTACAAGTGTTCTTTTCTTTTCTTACTACTTCTAGGTTCTCTGTAAGTTAATGAAGTTCTAGCTCGACAAGCTCATACGAATCATCCTTCTTCAAAATTTTGTAACCCAAATCTACTACTACATAGGGCACATTGCTTAATATGCTAGATTGATAGAACTTGTGTGCAATCAAACAAGTTAAAAAATTCAATTAATGGGTCCTAAATTTCATCAATTTATATTGCATGACCATTCCACTTCACCTTGGTTAGGTTTTTGATATCATTCTTCATTCCACTCCTTATGCTCTTTGGTTAGTCTAATGTTCAGTATCTAGTTGCCCTATGAATGATTGCCTTGTTGATCTTGATTGTCCCACCTTCCAACTACATTTTCATATTATGAACTCGACTAAGCATGGAATTAATCCATTTGACTTTAAAAACTTTTAGAAATCATAGGGCATGGGCGAGCCTTTTCTTGACAGTGATCTTACATTCTTCCTTTAGATTTCCATCAACACATAGCTTCTCATAACCTTCTCAAATCTCAAAATCTTTAATTTATCCAAATTGATGATAAAGCTCTAATATAATCAATAGTATTTTTAATATTAACTAAATTTCTAACATTAGGTGTGTCTAGTTTACAATTACCCTGATGAGAATATGACACATCTAGGGGTAGCTAACTCCCATCTTCAACACATCATTTTAGACACCGTGCCAACTATAAGGCTAGACCCTTCTTCTACTTTAGGATCTACAAAACCTAGGTAGGTGGACATCGGATTCAATTGACATGGTACTAGTGCAAAAACATACACATGAATCTATTAAAGTAGATAAAAGCCCTTATATCTCCTAATGACTTATGAAATGACATAAATTTGTAGTAGCTAAATGCAAAACCATGGAGTTCATAAGCTAAGTGAGGGCATCATATTTTGGTTCTTCAACATGAAAGAGGAAAAGAGTTTGATTAATAATGTTGAATTCAACAAAACCTCATATATGTAGTAGTAAGACCTAATAATCCTATAATTGATCAATGCCTTAACCATTGGGCAATTCCATGAATTAAACACATACTTATGGATATTTGATACTTATTTATATATTCAGATACCTGATCTATCCATTCACCTTATGAACATACATCCATGTTCAATTTAAATCTCATTCTTACATGATATCCCCATTAGTAAACTTACAACCTTGTTGATTTCCTTGAAGCATTTACACAACCCATTGAGTTATAAAAAACAATGAAATAACATATAGCCTTAAGGGACCATAACTATGACCTAAGCTCTTTGTTCAAAGATCATAAATCATAGAAGATTATAGATAAAGGAGACAAGACTCAAGATGAAACTCAACCTGATGTTCCTTGTATTTATTTCCTTGAGACAATACATTCATATTCATGAAATCAAAACACGAAAACACCTAATAGATTAGAACTTATTCTATAATCTACACCACTGTTGTTCATATAAGAGAATTATGCTAAAGAATGGTGTCTTAGTATTGGGAATACATCAAGACTAGAACCAAATCTTGGTATCACAACAATGAGCAATTTTTCTCCAACAAACTAGAACCAATGGTCTCACCATGAAAAACTGGAACCTGTACAATGAGTAAGAATGAGAAATATATAGGAAGAAGGAATTCTTAGATCTGCTCTACATCTAACATGTGTCCACTTGAAATTCACTCTCCTAACAATTAAAAATCTCTCTATAATCTCTCTTTTCAACTGGTGAATCAAATACTTAACTAATTTTTTTCTCAAAAGCATAAAGTATCTTAGAAACTTGATGGAATAATAACTACTTTTGATGCCAGATTTTAAATCAAGGTAAAGCCAAAAATTAGTTAAAAGGCCTCTAGAATGCAATACAATCATTTCAAAGTTTTTTTTCCCACATTCAGGCTTCAATAAGTTTTCATACCTCCCTTCTAACCAATTTGGATGATCAATAATGAAATTTTCCTATTCTACTAAGAATGCCCTTGGAATCGCAAATTGGCCTATAGCATGAATTGGTGAATAGATGTACAAAAATTGACTTCAAATTCTAAAAGTTCATCTTGTTTTAGTTTTGGTGGTATATTGGAGCACCCATTTTGGATAAAAATTACTCCAGTTATAGCCATTTGAAGTTCAAGCCTCTACTCCATGGCTTTCAGAGCACTCGACAATTTCAAAAATTTGAAATATTATAAAGTTTGAACTATGTTATTGAATCAAACTTTATTTAAAATGAGTAGGTACATGCATCTCAAAGGATAGAACAAAAAATTAATTTTATAACTTTGAAATTTCATCCACTCTGGCATTCGGGTCAAACTTGGCTCGAGCCAAAGTTGACATGTGTCATCATGTAATTGGCTTGGGCCTATATAGTCATCCATCCTTCTCAATTGGGCACCATGTCAGCACCTCAGGAAGCATGCCACGTTAGGAACATCTACCACATGTTACCATTAGACTGGTCCACATTGTTACCACATCATACTCTCTATGTAGCTATAGTAACCATCGTGCATCTTTCCCTTAGTGACATAGCGAGAACAACATGATCTACCATGTGGCACAATCTGGTACATTTGAGATATCTACCCACTGCATCATGGCTTGCCTTGAAGTAGGTGCCATGTGGCACCTTGTGGTTGGTCCAAATTTTTCCACATCACAATCTCCTTGATGCACACACTCTTTGGTTGCCACTTGTCACTACTTGATTTGCTATCAAACTAGAAGTGGGACCCGTAACCTTCTCATTGAATTTCCATGGTTTTCCATCAACTCACTATATCGCTACCAGAAAACCTAGGATTTTTTGGCAACTAACATTGCGACTTGCCAGATTCATCAACTTTTTCATCGCATCTACTCATGCTGATATCTACACCACATCATCATGTTTGTTTAAAATTTATTCTTTGACAATGTCCAACTATCATCATCTGGGACCCACCTATGCATGCCACTGCCTTGCCTTTCAAAAGGCCCTTTCTTAAGACACAATGCAACTTGTAATAATTTGTATTTAAGCTATGAAAAACACCCTCCCACGATGCATGTGGGATAAACGAGTTTCAAGATTTCTTCCCTTGCTCATGCTTTGGCTTCCAAACCTTGGACTATCTCCTTTTACTAATGTAGCCAACTTTCTTCTTTTGATTTCCTTTCCTGGCGTTGTTGTGCTCTATTTTCCATGTCTACTTGATTTAATGCATGGATGGCTACATATACTTGATCTTTGGCATCTTTCCTCAAAATGAACCCCTTTTTAAATCAAGACCTGTGTATTTTTCATTTTGTCTTCACCTTTTGCGTGAGCTTTTTGAGTTGTAGACACCTCTTTGTTGGCGGCTTCTTCTATGGATTCAAACATTTTCAACTTGGCTTCCTTTGGATGCATAGGCTACCTTTTATATGCTGCTTGGGTTCTTGCTAAACATGAAACTTCCTCTCATAAGCCGTGGGCTCTCCTTTATTTCTTCATTAAACTGGCAACTACTTCCTTGCTTTTCACAAGCAGCCTTCTCAAACAAGGCAAGTCAATTGGCAAAATGCCCTCCTGCGTTGGAACATTTATGTATCCTAATGCATGAAATTCATCATTGGACTAGCCTCCTATAGCGTCGAGGATAAACTAGACTTGTACCCCTCCTATAATCAGGATTGCCTCGCTCTAGGAATCTATCATTGACTACACTTTGAGATTGATCATGAATTTCTATAGAGTGTTCATAACTTCCCCTATCACCAACATCATGTTATATCCCCTTTGTTGCTACGGATTTGGCTATATCTCCGAATTGTTGATTGTATTTTCTTAAAATTGTTTTCCTTTGTTGCTTTTTCTCGTGACTCATATTTGAATGAAAGAAAATTCCTCCTCATCCTTACGCTGAGCACCTTGCCATATGGCTCAAAATTCTTTTCAAGGTCCCTAACCATGGTATTAGCAAGATCAAAATGTATAACAAACAATGTCTTTGCTAGCTTCAAATTTGTTGAATATCATCTGCCATTTTTAGAGTGATGACTTCCTTAGTTTATTTACTTTGTCTAATCCACACAAAGTTGACATCTCTGCCTTCCAAATTCTATTTTGTCTAGCTCTCTAATGGCATCCTCTGCATCCCTTTGTGAATCATCCTCCTCTTCAGGAACATCATCATCTAGTTTACCTTCCTCTAAGCCTAAATCTTTGATGAATTTAGCTAGGCCCCAAAGTGGGTTCGGCTAAAAGAAAAATCATTTTCAAACACCTGATAATTGTAATTGATCCATTCATTCTTTGATACTAATCAAAATCAAATTTGACCAATGGATCAACATTTGAAAACTCAGATGACATCATTTTGTAATTTGTCAACTTAGTGCAAGGAGGCTATTTAACTGGCTTTTAAAATTGATCCAAACACTTGACTAAGCTCTAAATATTGGGACACTAATTCTTTGTTCTGTATACTTGCACCTTGTCAAATCTCATCTCATGATGAATTTAGGGTCAAAAGATATTCACTATCAATGTTGACCTTTCAGAACTGCCTGCAAGAAACATGTCAAGAAAAACTAAATTGAGTTCAGAATTGGCTTTGAAAATTGTGGCATTGGTTCATTGTCATGAGGAGAGTATGGATCTATAATTTGGGTTGATGACAAATAACTGGGCACAAATAGCGAGCGGTCAAAGTGAGCTATTCAAATTTTACAGATTGGAAACAATGGTAGAAATCAATTTTTTGGAAATGAAATGAACATGGAAAAGTGTACAAATGGATTTTCCAAGATGTGAGAATTGGCATACTTGAAGTATTTTCAAAAGAAAACACAGTTGTACAATCTATTTGATCTCACCTATCATGAATTAGGAGTTATAACATCATGAACAGGGGTACTGATCAATCTACATGTGATAAGTAAAAGGTTAAAAATTGCATTTAGAATCATTTTTGAAAACTGATCAAATGGATTTTTCATGTGCTAAAACTTCAAAACATAACAATTCTCTAACCTCTACAATGCAACAAAAAAGGAATTTTAGCATTTTGATCAATTGGGTCAGAGTTATAACTCATCAAATAGGGCTTCCTAAAATTCTAAACATTTCATATCAGCATGACATTGATAACTGACCAACTTTGAGGGATTCAAAACCTAGAGAAATAGATTTGATACATAGGTTCTTAGGTATGGAAACTAAACACTCCCAAAGTAGTGAGTCATGAAACATCACTAGGTGCAAGATATTCAATTGCAAACATAGGCTCCTGTCGCTATTTGACACTAGGGTGAAAATGCAAATTTGATAATTTCTCAAAATGGGTCTTCATGAAATGGCTCGGAATGACAATCTAACTTCATGGAATGCATAGAAATATTGAATGAAAGGTGCTAGAAGCATTAAAATCCTCATGGGGCTCAAAAGTACAATCAAGTACATGTGCATGAAAAAGTGTTTATAGGGCTTGATTTTCTCAACGATACTCAAAATTGACCATGCAATTTTTAGTGCCAATAGTGGCTCTATCTTGGGATGCATGTCTCTTGTGAGCATGGCATGGATTTAGATCTTTGGAAGAAGTAGACCACTCCTAAAACTTCAAAAACTTATCTCAAACAACTTTATTGAAAATAGGAAAAGAACTAATACTATGTACACACGATGAACCTGGGTCACCAAACTTCGGCAAAATTTCTACCTCTGTCATATATCTAATTTTTATTCCTTTCCTCATGAGGTAAACTAAAATTACTTCTCCTATTAGTTTCACCAATCACATCAACATTCACAATGAACTCATTAGGCAAAACAAAATTATCATCATCACTTTCATAGTGCTTATGAAAACTCGGCAAAAATTCAACCTCTTGCTCACTATGAAAGATAAAATCAACATGCTCATGAATACCAACATCAAACTAAAACTGATCCCTACTAACTGATTCATGCATGTTGTCTACTAGAAATTCAAAGTGCTCATATTCAACTTTATAGAAAGAGTTATGTATATCATGAATTTTCAACTCACCTTGACTTTGCCTCTCTTCAAGTTTTTTTGGCTAGATTTCAAATCAGCAATCAGATTTATACTCACACATAACATCATCATCAAAATCTGAAATCACTTCACAACCACTTGATGTATCTTCACAATTGAAATGCTAATTAGTTTTTACCTCATTTGAATCATCATAAAACTTACTATGAAGTGTCAGTTTCTCTTCAAAGAAAACTCCATCAAACACTTTATCTTCAAGCTTGCGAAATGCAACATCATTAGAGAATTCAACATCATAGATGGAAGAGGAATATTCTAAGTTGTTACAAAAATATGACAGTGTATCAGTATTTGCATCTAACCTAGCTAAATCTGAAACCTCCACGTATTCTTTAAACAAAGGGTTGATAACTCCATGCAGGGATCCTCTTTGAAAATTTGGACAAAACATGGGTTGCTCATCATCACAACCTTCATCATATAAAGTATTAGTATATACTTTATAATCATTACCCACTTCATCCTCATGGAGACTTTCAGCATATGAAGAAAAGGAAAAACTATATAAAGACTCACTTGCTATTTCTTCTACCAAACATATAGTGTCAATAAGTACATTCTCTTCATTATCTTGTTTAGGATAACCATTATGAACAAACCATGAATCATTCCTAAATCCCTCACTACATGCTGAAAATTTATTGTCTAATGTAGGAACACTTGGCAACTCTTCACTAAAATCTTCATATTCAAATTTATTAACATTAATTGGATTCAACATTTCTTTATCTTTATACCTTGAGGACAAATCATTCTCAAATTCTTTATTGGTTAACTAATTTGTATGACACAAAAACTAAGATGCACTTTCCTTTTCAGATTCAGAAAAAGAAGTCATACCTTCACCTTTGGATGAATGTTCACTTCCATCATTTCTTTCTTCTTCTCAATTAGCATCAGACTCATATGAAGGTGAACATTTAGTGTCATTTTCCTCACTTTTATCTGAGTAACCACTCTCATCATCTCCTTAATATGATGCCTCTTGATAATACATCGGATCAAACACTTTATTGTCATCACTTGAAACATGACTTTCAGCTTCTTCATACTCACATTGAGATGACTATCTTTCAAATTAAGATTTGATAACACTTTCAACATGATGTAATCTATGAATAAGATAAATCATTTTTTACATATTCGACTGATCAAGTGAATCCATATTACCATCTACAGCTAAAACATTAGAAATATATGCACTTTTTTCTTCTAATTGAAACTGAGATGAATGTGACTTACATTCTTCATCATATGTTATCTCCCCATGGCATGTTAGATTAACAACATCAAACTCATGATCAGAGAGATAACTTTCAGTCTCCTCACTTGCACAAGACTGAGACCTAGGTGTAGCAACTTCAAGTCTAGAAACATTAGTAACATCATCATACATATAATTATCATGAGAAGAACTTACTATTGTAACTCAACCTTGATTTGTAAAATCTATACAATGCTAAAACCTATCAAAGTCTGAAATACATCCTACTAGTGTAGCATCAAAAACATGTTTCTTCATTTGTAATTGGACTAGCCTTCCTTATACACAAAGTCTGATCTAAATTTTCCACTTGATTAAAACTTACAACAGGGGTGTTGATATTTTGATTTGAAATTGAAGAATTAACACTATATTCATCCTTTATTTCAAACAAATTATATCGACAATCATTCATAGAAAAATGACCTCTAATCAATCCATACTTCAAATTGTTTTCAATATCCCTAGTGGTCATAAAAGCCTTAAATAATGTTTATGGTTCTTTATCCCTTATTAGGTAATTCATTTTCTTGTTGAATGCATCAAAATAAACTACTAAACACATTTGATCATTGGGTCTATAACACTCAGGGATCTCATTCAAAACTTTTGCAAATCTAATGTTAAATTGAGGGACATGTGCATCACTCTCAATGCAAATACTCAAGATCTTATCATAAGAATCATATATGCTTACCCGCTCTCCAAATTGCTCCATGAAGGTTGAATGCAACTTACCCCATGATGAAATAGAATGTGCTGGTAAAAAAGAAAATGAGTCTCTAGCATCACATTCCAAAGTTTGAATGAATAACTTCATGTGTACATCGTCATGAGAAATCTCATAGCCACCCATCAAATTAGTGAACAATTCAATATGATGATTAGCTGAAACTAGATGGTTCCCACTAAAATTAGGCAATTTATTTCTAACATCATTAGGAATGACATTTGAGAAACCATGAATGCCATCAAAATCTAATGGCATACATCTCTTGGTAGAAATAGATCTAGCAATCTTACTAATAGACTACATACTAGATGAAATGAAACTTGACATTCTTCAAAGATACAAAACTCATTTACCCATAATTCTAATTTGTAATTTGTAGTAGATCTATACCTTTCTACCAAATAAACATTTTAAATACACTTCACAACTTTTTACAAGCAGCTGAAACTGATCCAATGAAGTGCATAAAACCTTTTAAACTATTCTCCTCCTTTTAGTGCTAAAATTCACTAGATGGAGAACATTTTTCACAATCAGTTTTCATCAAAAGATCTGGATGGTTGAAAGTTCTTTGCCTACCATTTAGAATAGTAGACCCAAAGTCTTATCAAATACTCATTGAACCTTTTGAATCAACGCACCACAAATCTTGCAACCATTTAAATGTTTCAACCTCTTTAGATTTGTTCTTCTCCTACAACAACTAATCACAATTCATGCATAGAATTGCACTAGTACATAGATTAATTTTGAGTCACCACTCACAATTGTGAGAAAATATTTTGAAACACAAATTACTATTGATCTACTTCCAAACTAGACTTTCAGTATGAAATAAACTTGCAGATCCTCAAACATTTTGAAAATAGAACAAGATAGTGATCCATCCTTTGAATCTGAAACTTTATAACCGAATTGATTGAATACAGACTTAGAGTATTCATCAAACACAATTTAAATCCAAGTCTTACAACATACTAGTGTAAAGGAATAAAAACTTACTGGGGTGCATGAAATTTAGCAAGGATATGGAAAACACCTCACAACCCCACTGCTATAGCAACACTCTTCCAAAGTATTGAATCTTGTTTGAATTCTCAAGGTTTGTCCATCTCATAGATTCAATACATTCCCTAGAAATGTTTCCATTTTGTTGGTGTTTGAAAATGTTACCAGTTTCCAATTACCCTAATGAGAATATGACACATCTAGGGGCACATAACTCCCATCTTCAACACATCATTTTAGACACTAGGCCAACTATAAGGCTAGACCCTTCTACTTCAAGCTTTGCAAAACCTAGGTGGGTGGACCTCAGTTCAATCGACATGGTACCAGTGCAAAAACATACTCGTGAATCTATTAAAGCAAATAAAAGCCCTTATGTCTCCTAATGACTTATGAAATGAAATAAATCTATAGTAGCTAAATGCAAAACCATGGAGTTCATAAGCTAAGTGAGGGCATCATATTTTGGTTCTTCAACATGAAAGGGGAAAAGTATTTGATTAATAATGTTGAATTCAACAAAACCTTAGATATGCATCAGTAAGGCCTAATGATCCTATAACTGATCAATGCCTTAACCATTGGGCAATTCCATGAATCAAACACATACATATGGATATTTGATACTTATTTATATATTTAGATATTTGATCACCTTATGAACATGCATCCATGTTCAATTTAAATCTCAATCTTACATGATATCTGCATCAAAAAACTTACAACCTTGTTGATTTCCTTGAAGCATTTACACAACCCCTTGAGTTATAAGAAACAATGAAATAACATATAGCCTTAAGGGACTACAACTACGACATAAGCTCTTTGTTCAAAGATCATAAAACATAGAAGATTACTGATAAAGGAGACAAGACTCAAGATGAAACTCAACCTATTGTTCTTCATATTTATTTCCTTGAGACAATACATTCATATGTATGAAATCAAAACATGAAAACACCTAATAGATCTAAACCTATTCTATAATTTGCACTATTGCTATTCATATAAGAGAATTATGTTAAAGAATGGTGTCTCAGTATTGGGAATACATCAAGACTAGAACCAAATCCTGTTATCATAGCCATGAGCAGTTTTTCTCCAACAAACTAGAACGTCTACAATGAGTAAGAATGAGAAAGATATAGGAAGAAGGAATTCTCAAATTTTCTCTGCATCTAACATGTGTCCACTTGAAATTCCCTCTCCTAGCAATGAAAAGGCTCTCTCTAATCTCTCTCTTCAACTGGTGAATTAGATCCTTAACCAATTTGTCTCTCAAAAGCATAAAGTATCTTAGAAACTTGATGGAATAATAACTACTTTTGATGCCAGATTTTAAATCAAGGTAAAGGCAAAAATTAGTTAAAAGGCCTCCAGAATGCAATACAATCATTTCAAAGTTGTTTTTTCCACATTTAGGCTTCAATAAGTTTTCATACCTACCTTCTAACCAATTTGGATGATCAATAATGAAATTTTCCTATTCTATTGAGAATGCCCTAGGAATCACAAATTGGCATATAGCATGAATCGGTGAATAGCTATGCAAAAATAGGCTCCAGTTATAGCCATTTGAAGTTCAGGCCTCTGCTCCATGGCTTTCAAAGCACTCGACAATTTCAAAAATTTGAAATATTATAAAGTTTGAACTATGTTATTGAATCAAACTTTATTTAAAATGAGAAGGTACGTGCATCTTAGAGGATAAAATTAAAAAAATAATTTTATAACTTTGAAATTTCCTTCACCCTTCCATCTAGGTCAAACTTGGTTTGACCATTTGAGACACATGTCATCATGTAATTGGCTTAGGCCTATATTGTCATCCATCCTTGTCAACTGGGTGCCATGTTAGTACCTTAAGAAGTGTGCCACATCGGGAACCTCCACCATATGTCACTGTCAGACTGGTCCACCTTGCTGCCATGTCATACTTGTTATGTCACTATAGTAACCATCATGCATATTTCCCTTAGTGACATAGCAAGAACCACACAATCCACCAGGTGGCATGATCTAGCATATTTGAGATATTTTCCTGCCACATCACAACTTGCCTTGAAGTCTTTGCCATGTGCCACCTTGTGGTTTGTCTAGATTTTACCACATCACAGTCTCCTTGATGTACATAGTCTCTAGTTGCCACTTGTCACTACCTAATTTGCTGTCAAACTATAGCCAGGACCCACAACCTTCTCACCATATTTCCATGGTTTTCCAGCAACTCGTTATGTCGCTATTGAAAAACCTTGGATTTTATGCAAGAAATATAGCAACTTGCCAGATTCTTCAACTTTTTTGACACATCTACTCATGTTGACATTAGTGGCACATCATCATGTTTGTTCAAAATTTATGCTTTGATGGCATCAAACTATCATCATCCGGGACCCACCTGCACATGCCATAGCCTTGCCTTTCAAAAGGCCCTTTCTTAAGACACAATACAAATTGTAATATTTTTTATTTAAGTTATGAGAAATGCCCTCCCATGATGCATGTGGGATAAATGAGTTTCAAGCTTTCTTCCCCTACTCATGCTTTGGCCTCCAAACCCTGGACTGTCTCCTTTTCCTAATGTATCCTAACGTAGCTAGCTTCCTTCTTTTGATGTGATTTCCTGGCGTTGCTATGTTCTATTTTCCATGTCTACTTGATTTCATGTGTGGATGGTTGCTTATGCCTAATCTTTGGCATCTTTCCTCAAAAAGAACCCCTTTCTAAATCAAGGCCTGTGTATTTTTCATTTTGTCTTCACCTTTTGCATGAGCTTTTTGAGTTGTAGATGCCTCTTTGTTGGCAGCTTCTTCTATGGATTTAAAAATTTTCAACTCGGCTTCCTTTGGATGTGTAGGCTACCTTTTATATGCTGCTTGGGTTCTTGCTATCTTTTGAACATGAGACTTCCTCTCATAAGTTGTGGGCTCTCCTTTATTTCTTCATTAAACTGGCGACTACTTCCTTGCTTTTCACAAGTCACCTTCTCAAACAAGGAAAGTCAATTGGTAAAATGCCCTCCCATGTTGGAACATTTATGTATCCTCCTTCATGAAATTCATCATTGGATTGGCCTCCTATAGCATCAAGGATAAACTGGACTTACACCTCTCCCATAATCAAGACTACCCTGCTCTGGGCATCTATCATTGACTAGACTCTGAGATCAATCATGAATTTTTGTAGAGCATTAATAACTTCCCCTATCACCATCATCATGCTATATCCCCTTTGTTGCTTTGAATTTGGCTACATCTCTGAATGGTTGATTGTATTTTCTTAAAATCATTTCCCTTTGTTGCTTTTGCTTGTGACTCATATTTGAATGAAAGAAAAATTCCTCCTCATCCTTAGATTGAGCACCTTACCATATGGCTCAAAATTTTTTTCAAGGTCCCTAGCCATGGTATTAGCAAGATCCAAATTTATAACAAACAATGTATTTGCTAGCTTCAAATTTGTTGAAGATTGTTTGCCATTTTCAGAGTGATGACTACCTTAGTCTATTTACTTTGTCCATTCCACACACAGTCGACATCTTTTCCTTCCAAATTCTATTTTTTCCAGCCCTCTAATGGCATCCTCTACATCCCTTTGTCAATCGTCCTCCTCTTCAAGAACATCATCATCTAGTTTACCTTCCTCTAAGCTTGAATCTTTGATGAATTTAGCTGACCCCCAAAGTGGGTCTAGCTAAAAAAAATTCATTTTCAAACATTTGATAAGTGTAACTAATCCATTCGTCATCTGATACTGATTAAAATCAAATTTGACCAATGGATCAACATTTGAAAACTCATTTGACATCATTCTATAATTTTTTGACTTAGTGCCAGGAGGCCCTTTGACTGGCCTTAAAAACTAATTCAAACACCTAACCAACCTCTAAAAACTGGGGCACTGATTCTTTATTTCGTATACTTGCACCTTATCAAATCTTGTCTCATGATGAATTTGGAGTCAAAAGATATTTGTTGTCAAAGTTGACCTTTCAAAACTTTTTGCAGGAAACATGTTAGAAAACACTAAATTGAGTTCAGTATTGGCTTTAAAAATTGGGTAAACTAACACATGAGAGGACGAAAACTGGGGAATTGGTTCATTGTCATGAGGAGAATATGGATCTGTGATTTGGGCTGGTGACAAATAGCTGGGCACAAATGGAGAGTGGTCAAAGTGAGCTATTCAAATTTTATAGACTGGAAACAATGGCAAAAAGTGATTTTTTGGAAATGGAATGAACCAAGAAAAGTGTGCAAATGGATTTGTCACGATGTGAAAATTGGCCCACTTGAAGTATTTTTGGAGGAGAACATATTTGTATAATCCATTTGATCTCACCTATCATGGATTAGGAGTTATAACATCATGAATAGGGGTACCGATCAATTTGCATGTGCAGACACTAGTAAAAGGTTAGAAATTGCATTTGGAATCGTGTTTGGAAACTGATCAAATGGATTTGTCATGAGCTAAAACTTGAAACATAACAAGTCTCTGACCTCTACAATTCAACACAAAAGGAATTTTAGCATTTTGGTCAACTGGGTCAGATTTATAACTCATCAAATAGGGCTTTCCAAAATTTTGAACATTTCATATTAGGATGACATTGATAACTAACCAACTTTGAGGGATTCAAAACCTAGTCAAACAGATTCAAAATGACTCAAAATTTGAAATATAGGCTCTCAGGTATGGACACTAAACACTCCAAAAGTGGTGAGTCATGAAACATCACTAGGTTTGGTATATTCAATTGCAAACACAGGCTCCTATCGCTATTTGACACTTAGGTGAAAATGCAGATTTGACAATTTCTTAAAATGGGTGAAAATGCAGATTTGACAATTTCTCAAAATGGGACTTCACAAAATGGCTCAAAATGACAATTTAACTTCATGGAAAATATAGACATATTGAATGAAAGGTGCTAGAATCATTAAACACCTCATGGGACTCAAAATTACAGCCGAGTATATGTGCATGAAAAAGTGTTTATGGGGATTGATTTCCTCCATGGTACTCAAAATTGACCATGCAATTTTCAGTGCCAATAGGGTGGAGGACTTTGATCATTCCTAATGATTTTTGCACTACTATATTTCATTATTTCACTTCCATATGTCATTTCAAAGTAGGGTTTTAAACAAAATGTTTTTACAAATATAGTTATTGAATATCTAACTCGACAGTGAGAATGGTGCTTACTTTATTCCACAAATTTGGTGTTAAATTGATGTGATACTTTTTCTCTATTTTCTAAAATCACTTTGATCACCTTGAAATCTTCTTATGAGATCTTTGATCACTTGGTGAGTGAAAATAAATCACCAAATTTGATAAATACCTTTAATTATTCATTTTAGTTCTACAATAAATCTATTTGTACTTAGTTGGTGTATGACAACTAGCTCATTATTCATCATAGCTTGGTCGAGGTTACTTATGTGGTCATAACCAATTCATTCAGTCATTGTGATATCTCCCTTGATCACTTGATCTATATTGTAAAGCTTAGCAAATATAGACTGTACCATTGATGCTTAGTACTTGATGATTTTCTTTTTCTAATAGTTCTTAATGCATCTTTACTTATGTAGATATCAACTTTTATTAGTTCTATGCTAGGAACTAATGTAAAATATAAAAAATGATTATGCACTTCCTATATACCTTCTTTCTTTAGTGTGATATGGTGTGATCACCTGATCCATCAGATTGGGTGATCACATTTTCATCTTCTCTACTTCATCTAGCTCTTACTATGTCCATCCATATTTTCTTTCCTTGATATTTGTCACTTCTATTATGTGGTGCTGGTGTTGGTGTTTTGGTTTGGTAGTTTCTATTGATGTGTCCAACTTTGAGACAACTGAAACATACTATCTCTCCATTTAACCATTTCTTGTAATTTCCTCTGAAATGTGTTTTGATGCAATTCTCTAGAATGGATCCATATTCTCCACAATGATGACAATTGTACCATGTATTGTAATCCCAATTCTAGGGATTATCTTTCCTTGCTATATGATTTTTTTTTAGGTAACTCGTTTGACTTTTTCTTGAGTTTGCACTAATGAGGTTTATGTCCATACTTTTGACAATTATAGAAATGACCTTGGAATTTAGATGTTTTACTAGCTAGGTCATTGTTCTTTGATCTAAATTCATGTGTTTGATGTCTTGTTTTCTTGTAATTAAAAAAATTGCGACTTGATTTAGGTTTTGGAATTTTCTTATCATTTTTGCTCCTACAAATGTTGGTTGTATGACCAATTTCCTATAGTTGACATGTAGGGTTGTCTTTTGATTTTACATTCATTTTCACTCCACTCTTGGATGATTCTCCTTCTTCAATAAATGAAGATTGCTTGTTGTATCCAAGTCTAGGTGTGTCTTTTGTTCTAGGTGACTTCATCATTTCTTCAAAATGTTTGATTTCTTCATTGGGTTTGTTCAATCTCCCCATAAGTTCATTTTTATGCCTTAACTCACCTTTCAATTTCTCATTCTATAGTCTTAGATTTTTGATCTCCAAATCTTTTCTGTTTGCTTTCAAATTTGTAATTAATAATTGATTTATCATATCAATCTAATTATTTGTAAGATTTTGAACCTCAAATGATCTTTCTTCAAGTTTTCTAGTCATATATATTTTGTCTTCTTTAGCTATGGGCTTGTCTTCCATTTCTTTCTGTAGTGTAGTTTTTTATTTTTCCTATTTTGATAGGTTTTTTCTACACTTTTAATAATCTTGCTTAGGTTAATAAAGCATGTCTTATTAGGTGAATGGTTGTGAGGTGTCACCTTCCTACATGTGAGCATCCATTAACTATCTTGGGAAGATACTTTGCTATCTTTAGTCCAATAGATGGTTGCTCCTCATTGGTTGGTGTTGCCACCTCCTCCCTCTTCCTAGCCTATATAAGCATGCTACCTGGCTTGTATTTGAATCTCTTGTTTTTTGCATCCTCTTAATGTTATTTTGCTTCCAGCATTTGCATTACTCTCTTGGAGACTAACTCTATGATGCTATTTTGATTTTGTATCATTTGCATTCATAGTTTAGATATTTACTCTTTGCACTAGTTTTTTGGGTTATTAATCTTTTCAGATTCTAACATGGTATCAAAGCTTTTCTATGTGCAAGAGTAAATTTTAGTTTCCTTATTTGAGAGATTCGGGGGGGGGGGGGGGCAAATAAACTTTATTGTATTTTTTTGAAAAATGAAGTATGCTCTTCTCTTGCATCTTTGGATGATCCTAAGAATCAGAAAAGTTTTGACAAAAACAGTTTTTCTCTGGAGTTTCAATCTCAAATCTAACAACCAACTTGCATATTTGGAGTTTTCAATCAGTTTTGCAGGTTCTAGCATGCCATTGATGGACTTAAGAAGCTGATCCAGCATTTGCATGTCATATTTTGGTTGTTGGGGTCATTTTTTGATTTTTGGAGCCTTTTTTTTACTGTTAAAGGCGTCTGATTTACACTACAGCAACATCTTTTGTACATCAGCAAGAAAAATGCTTTTTGAGTTTTGTTCGCAGCCCCAAAAAACCTTCTGGGTATCTTTTAGATTTTGCATGCAAGCTGTATATTTTTCCAGAATCGAGCATGCAAAGCTATAGCCATACCCCTCTCCGTTGGTAGTCGTAGATTTGAATGCAGTTTTTAAATGTCTCGTTCTTGCTCGTACGAACTTTGATTTTGATGATTCTTGTTATGAACTTGGCTATTTTTTTGTGCTCTATCCACTATTGGAGTTGTTTTTTGATTTTCATGCATGAATTCTTCAGAAATTGCAGATTCTCAGCTGTGACTGTGCACAGTTCTCATTTTGAAAACTTTAGAGGATCATAACTTTCTCATACGACCTCATATCGAGGTGATTCTTTTTTTGTAAGTGCATAGTTTTTCGAGTAGATCATAGTGGTGCTATTTTTTTCCTTCATTATTGTGCCCAAGTTTCACTTTTAGCATATGCTCTTCAAGAGGGTTTGTAATGCATTGAAATCAAGACCACTACGTATCTCTTTCTAGTGGTAGTTGTAAATGTACTAAAATAAAGTGCCAAATCATATTACTTTGTGGGGTGGGGGGGTGGGGGGGGGGGGGGAGGCATTGTTGTGGCTGGGTTCTCTTCTTTTTGGCATTTCTTCATCATGGATCAAAAAAATATGCCCATCCTAACTCCATACAATTACTTTGAGTGGAAGTCATGCATGATAATTCACTTAAAGAAAGCTAGATTAAATAGGATAACTATGAGACTTGAAACTGAACCTGCTAAAGATGAAGACAAGCCTAAGTGGTTTAACAAATGTGATGAGGCATATGGAACATTGTGTTTGTCTATTTCTCCTGACTTGCTATTTCACATTGAGTCTTTGGATACACCAAATGAACTATGGAAAAAGCTAGAAACATTATTTGGCACACAAGATTCAATGAGGGGTCATATGTTGGAAAATGAATTAATTAGTTTGAGTCCAGGCAATTTCAACACAATCCAAGATTTATTCACCAAATTGAAATCACTAAGGTTGCAGTTAAAAAAATGTGGAATTGAAAAGAAAGATGAAGAACTGATTCTCAGTATTCTCTCTAAGCTAAGTTCAAAATATTCTGTGTTTGTCTCTACCTTCTATGCTACTAAGGGTGCACTTGGTACTCAATTCACCATGCCATCTCTAGATGATTTTGTTGTCAATCTCACTCGAGAACAGGACAAGCTAATCCAGATGGGCACTCTTAAATCCTCTAAGTCACATGCCTTAGCAACCAACCAAGGCACAAAAGAACAAAAAGGACAAAGTAGTAACAACAATAGTAAGGATGAGAAACAAAATAATAGTGAGGAAAAGAAGGATCAGATACCAATCGCTTCAAAAGCAACTATTGATACCTCATCCTCTAAGGGCGATAAGCCTAAGAAAGAAAAGGTTAAATGTGCCTATTGTAAAAGACCCGGTCATGATGAACATAAATGTTTGAAGAAACAAATTGATCACTTGACATACATTCTTGAGAAGAAGAATATTAGTGTTCCTGAGTCTATCAAACAAAGTTCTAATGAAGAGTCTAACAAGGCAAACGAAAACAACAAGGGGAAAGGAAAGGGCAAGGCCCTTTTTGTAGTTGCTTCCTCACCATCCACTTGGGTTCTTGATTTGGGTGCTTCACACCACATGGCTTCATCTAAGGAAGAACTTGCATCCTTGGAGCCATGTACTATGCCTTCTATTTTGATGGGTGATAACACTCTTGTTGAGGTGTGTGGGAGAGGGTCTATTGATGTGGGGGATGGCACATTCCATGATGTTCCTTATGTACCCTCATTGTCAACTAAACTCCTATTGGTACACCAGATCACTCACACAGGTTTAGGCAAGCAGGTTGAGTTCACTCTTGATTCAGTAGAGATACATGAGTTGCACAATGATTCTACAGTTGCAGTTAGGAGAGCAGATCATTAGTCATGACTCTATATGTTTTCTCACTTTGTTCTTGATCCTCTTTTGACTGTTTTTCTCACTCACTTTAATGATGTGAGCAGATTATGGCAGAGTGGTTTGGCCATCTTAACTTTCACTACTTGCATCAGCTTAACCAGTAGAGCATGGTTGCATGGTTGCCTTCTACTTTGACATTGGAGTCACTTGGAATACATGATAGATCTTTTGAGGGGTCAGATTCACTTGAGCAGTCTTCTACCTCCACTTTTGATGCAAAGAGTGACTCATTGGTTTCACCTCCTTCCTCTCCTAGTCATCATTCACAGGTTGATGATTCTCCTCTAGATTCTCCATCTTTTGGTCCACTTTGGGCTAGATAGACCTTGCAGTTTGCAAGTGATTGGGTTGGGAATCCATCAGACACCAAGTAGACTTGTTTACAGTTCCAAGATGCTCTACATATCTTCATTGCTACTACCTCAAATCCACAGTCCTTTCATGAGGCTTCTAGTATTTCTCAGTGGGATACAACTATGCAGGAAGAGTATAGTTCCTTGATGAGGAACCACACTTGGGATCTTGTCCCTTTTCCTAAGGGAAGAAAACTTGTTCGATGTAAGTGGATCAACCAGACAAAATTTGCAAGCTTTGCTGGAGGTGAGGGATGCTTCATCTTTTGGGGGGGCCTCTTCCTCTCACTTGGAGTCCTAATTTTCTTTGGGGAGTCTCTTTTCTCTCTCTTTTGGGGGAATTTTATGTACATGGGTACCTCATCAGGCTTGACTTGCCGGGACCTATTTCTACATCCACCTAAGCTTCGCTTATGGGGGGGTGTTAGTGTAGTTTTTTATTTTTCCTATTTTGATAGGTTTTTCCTACACTTTTAATAATCTCGCTTAGGTTAATAAAGCATGTCTTATTAGGTGAATGGTTGTGAGGTGTCACCTTCCTACATGTGAGCATCCATTGGCTATCTTGGGAAGATACTTTGCTATCTTTAGTCCAATAGGTGGTTGCTCCTCATTGGTTGGTGTTGCCACCTCCTCCCTCTTCCTAGCCTATATAAGCATGCTACCTAGCTTGTATTTGCATCTCTTATTTTTTGCATCCTCTTAATGCTATTTTGCTTCCAGCATTTGCATTACTCTCTTGGAGACTAACTCTATGATGCTATTTTGATTTTGTATCATTTGCATTCATAGTTTAGATATTTACTCTTTGCACTAGTTTTTTGGGTTATTAATCTTTTCAAATACTAACACTTTCTTCCTTTGTTTAATTGCTTCACAAAGTGTAATTGATTGAATTTCTTATTCTATTTTGAGATTGTTTTCTTCTTTTACTAGGGAATTATTCTTCTCTAGAAATTCTTGTTAGCATGAATATTGATGATACTACATTGGAGGAGTATCCTAAGCATTGGAGACTATTGACATACCGCATTCATGACTCTGTTAGTCATTGATGTCAATATTGCAGTAAGTCTATGAAGATTAGCAAAATAGGAAAGAGAGATCTTAGTTGTATGGAAAAGGTTTTTCTTGTTTGGTGATGTGCAATCATGGACATGTTAGTACAATGCCTTTATGACATGGTTCAATGTACAACATGTAAGTCAAATATCTACATAAATTAATTTACTAAGAAAATTACAGAAATAGAGTGCTTGGAAAGTAGTTCATGATGTTTGTACTATATCTTTCATCCAAGATGTAATAAAGAGATGCATGGTAAGACAATGAATGGGGATAGTCAGATGATGATGTCAATAGATGCACAATCCTTAATATCACATGTATGAAGTTTTTTATAAACTGTGAGTTGACAGTCCTATTGTAATTGTAATTAATTGAGAAACTTCAAGGTCAACTCAAGGAGTTATTTTGAAGATATGGTATAAAGGAAAGATGATTTCCTTGTTTTTTAAGTGTACCCAACAATGTATGAAATGAAAAGTGTGAAAAGGAGAAATTTTTTTAGTGAATGTGAGTAAGTGATCCAAGGGATTATTGGATGCAAGTTTTGTGATCTAGTTATAAGATCAGAAGGAGCAGAAGTCTGGTTTAAAAGACAAAAAAAGAGGAAGTACTATTAATTTCTATTATTCTACAAGGAATAATACGTAGATCATTTTGATAGTGGGTTCATTGATCTTTCCCTTGAATTTTTTTGGGTAGTGGGTCCAACTATCTTCCACAACTCCTAATACGGTTGGAATCTTCGAACAGGGATTCAAAGTCTTCTAACAAGGATTGATATGTATTAAATATTATTATAGAATCCTAACAAGGTCCATCCTCTAACAAAGAATATTTACATTAGTACATCATCTTGTGGGTACCAAGTCCACTAGGGTTTTCCCTCTAATCAAGGGTTTCCCTAGTTAACATATCTGGTGTTATTGTGTATGAGTATCTTGTTGCAGTTTTTGATTATATTGCTCATATGGTTAAGTTTGTTTAAGGTTGATAATTGTTATAATAATTGGATAACTGATTTACTCCCCCTCCTACTTATATTGGTGGACTATATATTCTAACAATTAGTATAAGAGTATCAGGTACTTGAATGATAAGATTAAAAACTTTGGGAGATCATTGCAAGAAGAGATAGTCCAAAGTCAAATAGACAAATTTTTGTCTCACAGAAGATATAACTTTATGGTGAGTTGTTAGATATGTGTCAAGATTTGAGCATTGAGTTTCCTAATCTAGAATCCTTTTGTTGCATAGAAAAGAATAGATGCACATGAAAATCCTTATCCAAAGAAGACATGAAGATGCAAGAAGGAATTGATCTACTTATGAAAAGAGAGCCAGAAGGTGTGAAAATTTTCATTTATTCGACAAGAGATTGGTCACTTTTCATAAAGATTTCCTATGAGAGCAAGAAAATATAGAAATATTTCACTTTATGATGAAGATAATAAGCTTGAAATGGCTAAGGAAGAGGAAGTAGAAGAAGAGATAGCTCTAGTTACTATTATTGATGATTATAGTCTAGAGATTGTTAGACAGAATGTAGAAGTTTTCTTTGAGACTAACAATGATTTGTAGAATAATGGGTTAACTATTGAAAAAAGAGGAGAGAAAAGGTCTAAAAATATAGATGAGATAAGAGTTGAGATGTCAACTCCTCCCCTTAATAGGAATCGAACAACGAATCACCCTTTAGAGAAAATAATTGGAAGCAAAGACAAAGGTGTGATGACAAGAAATAGAGTTAATAACTAGATATTCTTGCTTTCTCAAGTTGAACCTAAAAGTACAAATGAAGCATGTAAAGATGATTATTAGATTCAAGAAATGAAGGAAGATTTAGATCATATTGTGAATAATGAAACATGGAAGTTAGTTCCTACACCTAAAGACAATAACATTATACAAACCAAATGGGTATTCAAAAACAAGATGAATGAGAAAGAAGAAGTCGTGAGGAAAAAGGCTAGACTTGTATGCAAGGGATATTCACAACAAGAAGTCATAGACTATGAGGAGACATATGCCCCTATAGTTAGAATGTTCTTGGCTTATGCAACAAATAAGAAGTTCAAAGTATATCAGATGGATGTTAAATCAATTTTCTTGAATGGAGAGCTTGAAGAAGAGCTATATATTGAGCAACCTAAAGATTTTCCTTTGAAATAAGACATATATATGTTATGTAGACTAAAGAAATCTCTATATATTTTAAAGAAAGCATGTAGAACTATTAGAAATAATAGTTCACCAAGATGACTGAGAGGGGGGGAGTGAATTAGTTATGTAATTAAAAAAATTGTCAACATTAATAAATCATAACCATTCAATCAAAGTAAAAATAAACCATAACAAGATGCACATACACAATTTCACAAAAAGAAATTAATTAAGGAAATTATTGATCAGAGGCAAAACCCCAGTGGAATGATGCCCATAAAGATATACTGATATATATTCCTTGTTAGAGGATGCTCCCTATTAGGAGTCTTTAAACACATTTAGTACATAAGAGTCCCTGTTAGGAAACTTTGAATCCCTGCTAGGAGATTCCAACACTATTAGGAGTTGTGCCAACCTTGTTAGGAGTTGTATAAGGTAGAAGGACCCACTGTCCAAACAACTTCTAGGGAAAGACCACTGAACATCACTATCCAACTAATCTCTCAACAATTCCTTGTAGAATAATTGTTCATACTATGATTTATCCTAATTTTCTCTATCCTATCAATTAGAAAAATTACTATTAGACCTTTTAGACCAAGTCATGAACCTCATATCTAAATATCAAACCTCAAATCTCAAAATAAAAGTTCAGAAATGAAGTTCTCTCCAACTTTGCTTTGCTCTGCTTATCCTCACATATCAACTTGTTTATCTTTTGTTCCACTCTTCCTACTTCATGAAATAATTTATTCATAAAAAAGGTAAATGTCATTTCTTTATACCAAATCCGTAAAACAATTCTCTAAGTTGGCTATTAAAACTTCTTAATTAATTATTATAGGACCTCATTAAGAACATGTTATACTTACCAATAACATCAATAAGTCACCTTGTAATTTTAATAACTTTATGTCTGTGTAATATTATGATGAGTGAGCCTAGCCACATCATTTCCAACATTTCTTCTACATAATTTAACCTTTCTTCTTAGAATAACAACCCTACTAAGAGATATAACAAGTTTACTAGAACATGCTTCTGTAAACTCTATCTCATAACATTTTTTACAAAAACATGCATAACTTCTTTTAGACTTAATATCTTTTTCTCCCAAGGTTAGCTGCATATACTAGACACTTAGTAGAATCTATTTTTAACCTCTCTAGTAAAAATACTCAATGATCTATTGACACCAACTTGATCTTAATCACTATTCTTCTATCATATACCACATAAAACTGCTATGTTCACATCAATGACAAACATAGTCATGAATGTAACATATCATCATGATAATGATTTGATCATGTTTCTAAAATACTACCCCATAGGAATATCATTAGCATTCATGCTTCTAAAAATCTCCCCCTTTGGTATTGATGGAAACATAGATGAAAAACATCTAGTTCTAGCAATACCAATTGTTAAAGGCCATTATCCTTTCTTTTCAAATCCTCTTCATCAATCATTCTCCCCCATTGATATACCTCGATATACTCTATATCAAAATGTTTTTCATGCTTTCACCTCTCCCCCATAGAAATAAATGTCAAAGTTTTTAGCAACCATCTATCTCTACAACAACTATCTCTGACTTGCTCAAGTGTCCAAAGACACTTCTCAAAACAACATCTATCATGAGTCCTAGATGACCCTGTCCATCACAGATATTCTCCCATCTAGGAAGCATCAACATTTATTCCAAAAAAACTATAGTACTATGTATCATTAGAATGATGCACTCTTGCATCATCTACTCTAATGTAGGTAGGGACATAACCCCTAGCATACCTCACAAATACTCAAAAATATATTTGGGAAGAGGCTTGGTGCAAATATCTGCAATTTGATCTTTGGTACTTACATACTCCAAATTGATTTTATTTTCTACAAATTTCTCTCTCAACATGTGATATTTGATAGAAATGGGCTTAGTCTTAGAATACAACACTAGATTCTTAGACATATTCACTATGCCTATGTTGTCACAATGTATGACAACAAGTTCACTAAATTCTATCCTTATATCCTTCAACATCTACTTCATCCAAAAAACTTCATTACAATTGTTTGCTACTGAAATATATTCTACCTCTACTGTATTCTATGAGATACAATCTTGTTTCTTTCTTAACCAAGAAACCAATCTTCCTCCAAGAAAAATTGCTCCACTACTTGTGCTTGTTTTGTCATCCATAATTCTTACCCAATCATCATTAGTATAAGAACATAGAGTGAATTCATTAGATCTATTATACCACAATCCAAAATCTAATGTTACCTTTAGATATCTAAATATCCTTTTAACTTCTACATAATGTGCTTCTCTAGGATCATCTTGAAATCTTGCAACAATTCCAATTTCATTCATTATATCTGGCCTTGTGTGAGTTAGATATTGCAATCATCCAATCATATATCTATACTTCTTCTCCTCAATAGTAGGTGTCTCATCCTTTGTAGATAACTTATGCCTAGTTACCATAGGTGTTCCAACTGGTTTACATGTTTCCAAACCAAACCTTTTCAATATATCTTTCAAATACTTAATTTGAGAAATAAAGATTCCTTCTTTATCTTGCACAATCTATAATCTTACATAGTATTTCATTTCCCCTATCATATTCATTTCAAATTCCTTCTTCATTCCTTCTACAAAATTGTGACTTTCATTGTCATCTCCTCCAAATATTATATCATCAACAAATATTACCAAAATCATCAATCCATCATCTATTTCTTTCCAGTATAGATTACTGTCTTTCATACCTTTGCTAAGTCCAAGTTTTCTCAAATGCTTTTCCAACCTTGCATACCAGGTTATGGATGCTTGCTTTAAGCCATATAATGCTTTCTTCAATTTGCATACCATGTTCTTATAATTTATTAAAGGAAAACCTTTAAGTTTTTCTATGTATACCTCTTCTTCAAGTTCTCCATTCAAAAATTTTGACTTGACATCCATCTCATACACTTTGAATTTCTTATGTGTTGCATAGGCTAAGAATAAGCTTACTGCTTCAATTCTAGCCACAAGAGCATAGATTTCATCATAGTCTATTATTTCTTGCTATGAGTAACCTTTACATGCCAACCTTACTTTGTTCCTTACAACTTCACCTTGTTCATTTATCTTGTTCCTAAATACCCATTTTGTTCCTATCACATTTTTTTTAGTCAATCTAGGGACCAATTCGCATGTCTCATTCTTCACTATCTGATCCAATTATTCTTTCATAGTGTTGGTTTGAATTTTTGCATGATAAAATTCCTTTGTCTAGGTATAAAAATTTAGATTATATCCATTAATGGTGAATAGGGTTTATGGTCTTTAGTCATTCAAATTTGTTAACCATTGGAAAAATTCGTTAAAACCTTTGTCTCTTTCCTTTTGTTAGTTTCAGGCGCGAAACCCTTTTAAAAATTGGGCAAAAATTCTTTTTTCTTTTGAAAATTTTCCTATGCCCTCAAGTAACCTTTCCTCTCAAGTTCCTCACCATCTAATTTGAATAGATCTACCATTGTTTCTACCTTGCTATGAGGAGTTGAGCACTTTTTATACATAGCGAGGTAGTGAGTGCCAAAAAGTTTGTAAAATAGGATCATAAAATGAAGGTACAACAGTCAAGGATTTGTTTTGTAGACAACTTTTCAGTCACATGCACCTTGTAAGTACCATCAGAATAGGAAAAGGGGCCCAGTAGAAGCAACTAGAAGTTAGTGCTAGAATAAAGGTCTTTCTGATGCCTCGCTACCTCGCTATCAGAAAAATTGAGCATCTTTCCAATAGCAAAGTAGCGAGGCTCCATGAAATCAAAGACATGGTGGCCTTCAAGTTTCTTAGTAACCACAGTCTATCTAGGTGGCATGATGAGTAATAACTACTATTGTTAGAAGTAGTTAGTAGGGGTGATGGTGATTTGATGGGTTTTTATTCTTTCGATGCTGAGTTTTATTAAAGTCACTAGAGCTTGCTACCTTACTATTATAAAAAATTGACATCTCACTGTTAGTGAAGTAGTGAGGTACCATGAAAAGAACAGCCAGTGGGACCTCAAGTGATGTGGAACGTTGACTAGGATTAAAAGTAAGGTCTAGATGGAAGTACCATCAAGGAAGGAGTTGTGTACATGTGTAGTTTTCATTGGATTGACTGGCCAACTTGTCAAGTGGAATGCTAAGTTGTCTTTCTCCATATCCCATGATCATAGGATTTTTAAAGATTGACGGTGTAGATTTAAATGTCAAAGATGGTGCCACTCTATGTATTAATTAGACATGAAAGCTTTGCATGTGAGGAAAAATAGAGTATAATACAAAAAAATTTATCAGTTTCACCTTACGCGAACAAAATTTTTGAGCCTTTCCTAAGTAGAAGCAATTACTGAAGAAGATCGTGCTAAAGTTTGGCAAGATTGTGAAGCTGTCTGTTTATGAAAAACTAGCAAAAATACAAAGGAAAATGAAGAAAAATTCAAGTAAGTAATCCTACTATAATCTTTGTAATTATTTCAATTCTATAAAGCATAATCAAAGATGACTCCAAAGAAGGAGTTTTCAGTTCAAGTAAATTATTTGGATAGAAATGTACATGATAATTTGCTTGAGTTGCTTCCTGAGTCTATTGTAGAGATAGTGCAAGTTAAAAAGTTGACCTCATTATACCCTAGGTTGAGGATAGCAGATGGATTGTATGATAAGGGTAATTGGGTCCAAGATGCTCAAACCTTGAAAACTAGTTTAAATTTGTTCAAGAAATAGTTTGCAGAAAGGAAATTGTTTGCCGCACATGCCAATATAAGGAATTTTGACCTAGGAAAGCTAGTTGTTCCCAATGTATTTATGGATTATAATCTCCTTGAGGCCATGGTGAAGAGTTATGATCAAGCCACTAGGGTAGTGAGAAGAGTAGATGGTGAAATTCTAACCACCATTAGTCTAGAAGAGATTAGGGAAGTTTTTCATTTGGGAACTCTCACTAGGTATCATGTGCCCATTAATTTGACAAATTTAGAAAAAGAATATATGTCTAAGAAGGACATAGTTAGACAAGGTGCACTAAAGGTCCACATTGCAACAATTGGAACCCTACTAGCAATAACATCATCCTCTAAAGAAACTTTCAAGAAAGCATGATTCAATGCCAGGGTAGTAGAGATATAAGGGACCCTATGCCGAGTTTTTGGAGAGGGTGAAGAAGATTTTATGCCTGTGAATTTCATGTATATGATTACTCAAATCTCCTCTTTTGGTGTGGATATAATTTTTGATTTTGCTTCTTATAATGCTGATGAGATTCATAGTGGATTGGTTGGGATTGCTAAGGGCAAGGTCGAGAAGGTTTGGGGCCAATACTCCCTGTTGATGCACATGTTTTTTTTAAAAGGGGCTACATACTTTGGTAAAGAAATGGTTTTGAATAGAGAACAAGAGGGGGAAGCACTGCCAGTTCAATTGTGGAGTGCAGATATGACTAGGGAAATAGAAAATGCTAGTTTTGTTAGATTTGATAGGTACTTCACCTCCAAACTGAGGTGCCTCATATTAAGAGACAATCCCAAGATCCCTAAGGGACTAATGCACATTGTTAGGCCTATGGGTAAACCCCATGATCTGAAGGTTTCACATAATTGGGGAGATAGCATCCCATATTCAATTTCAACTGTTATCAAAATTTATGGATTCAAGGGAACACCTCATGTACTACCTTACTAGGTTCCCTTAAAGATAGGAGTAGCTGAATTCTTTTGGTAGTCAGGAGGAGTAGAAGAAGCCTTTTTGGACAAAAGGGGAATAGGATCAATTTTTCCCACTTGCACAGTAGCCCACTAGTTTGTGATAACCAAGGAAGGATGGGTTTCCCTTTACAAATTTTTGGATCAGTATAAGATGGTAGTATCTCACCCTCATTTTTGTGATGCACAAGGTTTCTTTCATTTGTCTCTTAGGCATATGATCAAACTTCACCCAGTTGAGCATGAATTTTATTTCCTTGAAGATATAATAAGGAACAAGTACTCTCTGTAGGACCAAGAAATAAAGAAAGAAAAATGGAGAGTCTATTTAAAAGTTTTGAGTTTCATTAATTGTTTTGACAAAGATTAGAACCCTCTAAGTAATGTTGTAACTACTATAGATAGAATTAATAAGCTCATGAATACATTCCCTGAAATAATGGAGAGGATGAATGAGAAAAAACAATATTTCATTGATTCTTTTCCAGATAAGGCTAAGGAAATAATGAGGAGATTGGGCTTCACTCCTAATATAGGGCCAAGCCCACTAGTTGTTCAAAGGAGGTTAGGATATACTATCATTCAAGGTTAAAGGCCCACTATGGCTAAAGTGTCATGTACCCTTTTCAAATAATTAAAAAATAATAATCTTTGCTAAGGTAGGCAGGCCCAAAAAGGTGAAGTTTCAACAAAAGGGGATAATATTTGGAAGAAAATGGACTAATAAATGAAAATTATTATTAAAATATGTTTTATTAACCCATATTGGACGTGAGTTAGGGTTATGCCCTCTTTTAAGGGGTTTGGAGGCATTTTGGGCCCATTCCAGAACTTGATTTTTGTGCATCGCTTTGTTGTTCTTCAGAGGCTGACAAACTTGTGAAGAAGGAGACGCAAGAATGGGAGTTTTAAGGTTTCTAAGAAGGCTAAGGATGGGATTTTGAAGCCATTCCATGTGCATGCTTATGCAGAGTTTTCCTTTGTGCTGAACAGTGCAGATTTGTGGGTTTTCGAGTGTAATTTTTGTAAGAGTTTGGTGTTTCCGGTTGAGTATTTCATATCAGTTTGGGTTGATGATGTATATAAAACTTTTAAATATTAAAATAGAGCTGAAAATATTTATTTGGATATGATTATACTTCTGTGATAGATTATTAAGTTTTTGTGGTGATTCTGGGCTATTTTGTGCTATTTTCGGGAGCCCGATGAGCATTGTTTTTGTCCTCCGTTTGAGAGCTATTGTGTGCATGTTATAAAGATATAAAAATGTAATTTTATAGGATGTTATGATGATAATTTTTTTGTAAAAATTTCCACTTTCATATTTATTAATAATAGGTGAAGCTGTGAATCTTTTGGCACTATTTTTGGCATACCCGATTTGGGGTTTATTGAGAAATTGGTGGATCTTTGAAATATTGGTTCTTTGATTTTAAAGATCTGATTTGAGGCCTGAAATATCATATAAAATCAGAGAAAGGGACATTTCAATGGTATCAGATCTATGATATTGCCAGCCTAAGGGTTTGTAGAAGTTTGCATGTCAGTTTTGACAACGACCCAAATCTTGCATGTCATAATTTATGGTTGCATGTTGCTTCTAATCAGTTGCATGTCAAAATTTATGGTTACATGCAACTAAGTGAAAGAGAAAAGGGATATTTGCAGTGAGAAAAGAATAAATAAATTTTGATCAAACCTCTAGTTGAAAGTAAAAGTACAAAATCCAAGGAAGGAAAAAGTGTGGCTTATCCAGATGAGATGACAAAGAAATTCTTCCAAGACATCCAAGGTATTTGTCATAATTACTAGTTGTTGTAGCTGCATATTGCAAGTAGTTTAAGTCCCATATTTGTATTGAATATTGCCAAATTAGTTGCACATTCATGTTAAGTTATTGTTTAGACAATTTGGAGTCTTTTTGTAAGCATTCTCTTTGATGCAAATCGAAACAAGAGTCCTTGCAACAATCTGAAAAATTAAATCAGTCATATGACCCCTTGCTTGCAAAGTGTTTGACAAAATGTCAAACAACTAAAGTATAAAGATTCTTGGTGTTTGAAGAAGTTATAACATATTGGGGTTACACTCTACTTTATCTAGAATGGACAGGTATAGTACAGAGTCTCAGAGAACACGATCTTGGACAATTGATATCCAGAGTTAGAATAGTAGAAAGGATGGTTATTTAGACATTCAAGATAAACTTAGGAAAATAAGCCATGACATGTCTGAACAATTGGTTAAGCACCACCGTATGATGAATGACATGCTATCTGACCCAGCTAAGGTGGATAAGTTGACTGGATTTCTATTTGGCAGATTTTCTCACAGGATAGATGACACAATTCCCAAGAACTTGCATGAGGAGTTTGAGAAATTAGCTTATAGCCAGGTAGAGGTCTCAAATTCTACTCCACCACAGGAGGTAGTGAGAAAGGATATTACATAGATTGATAGTAATGGTCAACTTGATACTCAAATTGAGACAATTGTATATAGGTCATCAAAGGGTGATGTCACAAGTATTCAGGATGGTATAGTTACAATAGGCAGTGACTACAACATAGTGGGTTTAGATGATGATTATGAGGATGTTGTTGTACATGATGGTGAGGTACCTAGTAGAGATGAGCAGACATTAAGCATTCATGAATTTTCTGAGAAAGAGTACCAGGTACAGTTAGATGCTTCATCACATGAGGTTGAGGCTGGTAGTACTTCACATGATTTGTCTAGCCAGCTAAAAGTGAACAAAGACAATATTGTGACTTCATTATCTCATCATGACAGGTATGTGGAGTTAGTTGGTATTGGTCATATTACTCAGGTGAGGAGTTTGCTTGAGTTACCAGCTGATTCTAGTTTACAGATATGGACTCGAGATTGTTATATTGGCATTCGAGATTTACTTGACTAGAGATCTTTAACACTTTTTGGTAGCAGTGTTTGTTTGGGTGCTATCATGGATTTGATTAGCAAATTGAACAGTGTTGTATTTTCTTGTGCCAACAACTTGTCCGATGTTGGTATTAGTTTTTATACACTGATGTTGGGCTTTGTTCATATATCTAGTCGACCATACTTGCTGGAATGTGTTGATGATCTTTCATATTTGGAAGTGTGTACAAATGAGTCTTACTATCATATTGGCATTGATGACATCTAGGAGGATGCAGTGGGCAGTTTTGAAGACTTAGTTTCCTTTGCAATTTATTTTGGTATAGAGGAGTTGGATAGCAGTGCTACAATTTTTGATACTCCATATGTTGATATGAGCTTTGGAGTTGATTCAAAGGATATGGATGGTAATACTCTAGAGACTAGTAACTTTGAGGATACTCCTTTAGACAATGTATTAGAGGAGTTTTGTAGGAGACAATCTAGCCAGTGCCATCATGTGTCTAATCAGTTGAGAGTTAGTGAGTGAGACATTGCTATCACTTGCCAGCATTTCGATGATGCTCGTCAGTTGTTAGCAATTTATGGATGGGGTTCTCCTACTAGTGATGAGCAGGAAGGCAGTTATCTTTCCTTGACAAAGATCCACTCTTTATGGGAGGCTATTTGGATTTTGAGATAGAATTATATGCAGTTGGTAGCCAATAGAGGTTATCTTATGGAGTGGGGGAGTACAACATATGACACATTATTGGCCAAAGAAGATGAGGTGAGTGAGCTTACTCAACAACTTGAGGTGACTTTTGAGATTCTTGAGAGTACACAGTTGGCTTTTGAGGAGTCGTAGTTTCATTTGACTAAGGTGACCATGGAGTTGGAGCGACTGTAATCTTTACCAGATTCTGTATAGTCACAAGTTGTGGTGTCTAGTGATCTAAGGACGTCCATGGTCGAGATTGTCAGAGACAATGGAGATGGGGATGCATCCATCCTTGATACTAACATTGGCATATCGAGTTCATTCCCACTAGATTCAGGTTCAGTTGAGTTGGGTGCTGCAACAAATTGATGTGGTATGCCTGACACGGTGGTGGCCTCTAGTACTAATGGCACCGAGACTAGATATGTTGTATCAAAGATCATGTGTGATGTTGGTGAGCCGGCAGTTGGCATGGTTCCTACTAGTAATATTACTCCCTTGGCAATGTCTTCAGAGGTAGTAGTCAATTCCAACTTGGTTAGTGATTGATTGTAGTTAGTTTCATCTAGATTGCAGTCTGAGCCACCAACTGAGATTGGCACATTCTATTAGCACTACACTGTGAGGTATGCTCATCAATTTACCTTTGATGAACATGTTGATGAGATGATGATACAGATATGTACTTTGGTTCCTAGTGCTTCTCATCAGTTATGGGATGGTTTGACGCCTTGGGGTGAGAGTTGTGATGGGCATGACATGGCAATAGGTTCTAAAATTGATAGCTTGATAATACATGACTTAGAGTAGGAGTTTGGGAGTGATGCTTCAGCAGTTGTTGTTACTGATTCTACTCCTTTGGCTATGACATCTCCTGACTTAGCTGGTGATCAGTCACAGTGGGCTATATCACTTGTTCATGGAAAATTTGGTTTGGGTTCCATTTCTTGCTCTTTATCTTGTAATGTCTTTTCACCATCAATAGTGCATGGGAGTTATGGTTATGAGACAGTGGCTAGTGATTTGTAGAGTTGTGTTGACTGCAAGAGTTGTACAGTGTGTGGATTCTCCATACTTGGTACAGTTTCATTCGAGAGCATTCACCATTGTTGCAGAGTTGGATTTTACATTCTGTATAGGCTAGTGGAATACATTGATGGTATTTACTATGTTGGCAGTTTGATTTTTCCACTTTACTTGGGTTCTGATGTTCTAAGAGTTTGTGTCTCATGGGCTTCTAACGGTGGCAGTGGTGATTTTGGAGTTTGGTTGAGCTTTAATTATCAATTTGATTATGGATTCCTCTTGGTCATATTGCAGAGGATATTACAAGAGCCTGTGTTAATTGGTAGTAGTATAGTTCATGACTAAATTTGGGATCTAGGTCGATTGATTGGTTTATTGTTCAGCCATTGCTTGAGGACAAGCAATATTTGGGAGGGGAGGACTTGTCATGTCCCCTTTTCAAATAATTAAAAAATAATAATCTTTGCTAAGGTAGGCAGGCCCAAAAAGGTGAAGTTTCAGAAAATGGGGATAATATTTGGAAGTGAATGGACTAATAAATGAAAATTATTATTAAAATATGTTTTATTAACCCCTCTTCGATATGAGTTAGGGTTATGCCCTCTTTTAAGAGGTTTGGAGGCATTTTGGGCCCAATCCAGAACTTGATTTTTGCGCATTGCTTTGTTGTTCTTTAGAGGCTGCCAAACTTGTGAAGAAGGAGACTCAAGAATGGGAGTTTGAAGGTTTCTAGGAATGCTAAGGATGGTAGTTTAAAGCCATTCCATGTGCATGCTCATGCAGAGTTTGCCTTTGTGTTGAACAGTGCAGATTTGTGAGTTTTCGGGTGTAATTTTTGTAAGAGTTTGGTGTTTCCGGTTGAGTATTTCATATCAGTTTGGATTGCTGCTGTATATCAGACTTTTAAATGTTAAAATAGAGCTGAACATATTTATTTGGATATTATTATACTTCTGTGATAGATTATTAAGTTTTTGTGGTGATTCTGGGCTATTTTGTGCTATTTACGGGAGCCCGATGAGCATTGCTTTTGTCCTCCATTTGGGAGCCATTGTGTACATGTTATAAAGATATAAAAATTTCATTTTATAGGCTGTTATTCTGCTCAAATTTCTCTAAAAATGTCCACTTTAATATTTTAAAATATTAGGTGAAGCTGTGAAGATTTTGACACTATTTCTGGCATACCCGATTTGGGGTTTATTGAGAAATTGGTGGATCTTTGAAATATTGGTTGTTTGATTTTAAAGATCTTATTTGAGGCTTGAAATATCATATAAAATTAGAGAAAGGGACATTTCATAAAGGAAAATAGATAGTTGAATCTACTAGTGTTGTTTTTGAAGAAAGGCCTCCTGAACCTTCTCCTCAGAGGAGAAAGATAATAAGGGAAGAGGAACCACATGATGAGAGTTACTCACCTTCCCAAACCCCCATGAGAATTGAGAAGGAGTATCTCATTGATGAGAAAATTGAACAAATTGGATCACAAGGGAGATTTTTTGTTACCCAAGAAGAGATTGATGAAGGGAACCCCTAGGAGCCCCCTGTACCAAATTTTGACTTGATTGTAGCAGATTTTAGAGGGAGAGAATTGGATCTTGTTTTGGAACAAGAAAGTCAACAATTTTTATTTGACAATAGTTTTGTAAAGTCTAGGGCTTTCCACCAATTTGCTTAGAGGGCAAACATGGACATTTTTGAGGAAGGATGTAAGAATATGAAAATAGAGCATCCATAAATGGATGAAGCCTCCATTCAAAATTAAATAAAGGAACAAATGATTCAAGAGTTCCAAAATATAACCCCTAGAGAAGGGAGATACATGGTAAAGGCTGAAAATATTTTATTATTGCCCAATTGGGACATTGCAGATGCCTTGATTTTCAATTCTATGTCCAATAATTTGGGATTGCAAGATCCAAATAAAAAAGAGTTCTTGGGAACTACATTTAGTAATGACCAAGCTGCTCTTGTTATGTAGTCATTAAGAAGAGGATCCAAGGCTACTCCATCACAACTTGATGATTCAGGACTAACAAGAAGTATCATTGTGAGGAGAGTTGTCGATACCTCACATGTACAGGTAGCCGACGTGAATGTAGATTACTCTCAATTTTCCTTTACTACAATAGAGAGGGGGGAAAAAGAAACGACTGAGTTGCAGAGAAAGTATGAGGTAATTTTGGATGCCTATAATAAAGAGTTAAAGAGGAGAATTGATCTTGAGAACAAGCTAATGGGGAGATCCACAAGACCAAGAATAACATACCCTTGCCCCCTAGTTGAACCCTTCAAATCCAACCCCCTCATAGAAATACCAGATACACCCCAAAGGCTAGAATATTATGCTGCTAAGGACTTTGAAGAAGAAAAGAATAAATTGTGGGCTTTGCATGTGCAGTTGAATGTGAAATATGAAGGAAAATTAAGAAATGCTCTTACATATTTGGGGGATAAAATTGAATGGCCATTAGTTCACCATTAGTTGACTAGGGTGATCAGTATCTAGGAGGAGTTGAAAGCCAATGATGAGGCTTTAAAGCCTATCATGAATAAATGGGTGAGAAGCGAATTTTTTTGTTTCTTTATCATAAAGAATTCTTATGATCAAATTGAAAAAACCTTTGATATTGTTTCTAATCTTGCTAATTTTTCTAATAAAAGGATTCATTTATAGAGAATAATAGTAGGCTACTTGAACAAGTACAAGAGCCAAAAATTCAGTTTGTTTCCTCGTGCCCTAGATAAGAAAAATAATTTGAAAAGAAAAGATGAATGGGCTAAGGAGCTTGATGATTTATTTTGTTTAAGAATGAATCAAGTTATCAATGAAACAGGGCATGCATGGTGGGCCACAATTGAAGAAATAGTGAAAGCCCAAATATTCTTTGATTCTTTAAAATAGCAATTTGTTGCTATTGATAATGAGGTTGAGTATGTACTCAAGAGGCCAAGTGATATTTTGCAATTCAATTGGCTAGATGACACACTATTTGACAAGTGGATGGTAGAAATAGCTCCTAGTGAATAGTTGGAGGAAATAAAAACTAACAGTGATGAGGTGCAGGGTGATGAGATCCAAATCATTGACACCATTACTACACAAGGTTAATAGGGAGGAGAAGACAAGAATGATCAGTCACTTTCAGTTGCAGACCCAAGCGCACAGGACACTGATATAACCAAAGAAGAGGGAAAAGTAGAAGTTACTCCCACTGTACAAGATAAAGATGGTGAAAATCCACAGGTGGAGACTAACTTTCAATCATTAGAACAAACTTCATCATTGGTTAGCTTGGAAATTACATACAAAGAGGGATCAGAATAGTAGCCAAATCAACAAAAATAGAGGATGTGATAGAAGTGAACCCACCAAAAGGAATGTTTGATCTAGACATCTTCTGTTACCACATTTTTTTTCATTTTATGATAGGTGTATGTAATTATCTCTTGTAAAGGACACCTATCATTTTATCTTAGCCTAAAGCTTGTTGCATCTCACACTATATAGGTGAGCTTCTAGGGTTAGAGAATGGTTTGATTTGTAATGTTTTCTAGGTGATATACTTATTTTGTTTTTGGTCCAATGTTTGGAGCAAGTTTATTATTTATTTTCTTTGATTAGTTATTGAGAATACATGAATATAGAATAATCTCTGTATTTATTCCTACACTCATTCTAACTTTACTACAAATGTATACAATTTTCAAAGAAAATGAATACAAATTATGAACTATCCCCATATACATTCTTTTTGAATTTTGTCTCCTTTTAGTTACTTGGTCATCTTGGTATTTTATGAGTAAAGGCTTGTGCAATTGAATGCAATCCAGTTAAGTTGTATATTTGTTCACCACTGCTATTAGTTCAATGGATTAAGTAAAAGCTTTGATGAATTTGATAAGGTTGCTATAGTAGTAGGAAGGATTTTTTTAATGATGAATTCTGATAAGAATTGCTGATAATATTTGTTCTAAGGCAACAAATTAGATCTATGGATTTGTAGTAGACTCTAAACCCTAATGGATTAGGCACTAGTCAAATTAGTTTAGCTAGAAGCGAAATATGTCATAAATGGTTTTCAAATGTAGATTTATAATCAATTTTACTTTTATTTCATTAAGATCTTCAAATTTGGCATGTACTTGTTTGCATGGAATGTTTTAGCTTTATTTAGCTACTATTGCTGAGAACACATGTAGATCTATAGAAGAATTTTGGCCAGATCTATTATATGGGATGTGTTTATCAAATTGTCAAAAATTATGGATGTATTTGAGGATATGAGATGAGAATTTGAATGAAACTAAAATAATTCTCATACAATATTTCCTAATCTTGAATCATCCCTGGGTATACCCACCCTAGTTTTGCAGAGCCTAAAGAGTAGAAAACCACCCTTGGTTTAGTTGAAGTTGAGTCCAAATGGTTTGCACATATAATTATTAATAGGAATTGGCTAATCCTTAGATTGTGTGAGTGATATCATTTTGGTATTGAGGATTTTGTTGCTTAGTAGTTTTAAAACACCAACACATACCTTGCTTCCAATAGTCATCTTTGCATGCCTCATCTGCTTTCTTTGGTTCTACTTGAGATATCAGACATAATTCTTCATTGATTCTACTTCTTGTCATCACACCTTTATCTCTCCTACCAATGGTCTTCTCTAGGGGGTGATTCTTTGTCATGTTCTTACCAAAAGTAGGAGTTGTTATCTCAACTCTTAGCTTAGTTCTAGGTTCTAAAATTTGTTCCTCCCTTTGCTCTCCTTCATTCTAAAAATAATTTTTAGTCTCAAAGAAAACTTCCTCATTCCTTTTAGTAACAACATTCTCATCATCAGAATTGTAGTAAACTATTCTTTCTTGTACCCTAGATTTCTCATTAACTCTTACATTTTCACTTTCAACAATAGTCTTAGTTCTCAAATTAAAACATCTATAAGCTCTAATTTTAAATGAATAAAAAAGAAATATATCTTCATCACTTCTAGCATCAAAGTTACCATAATCATTATCTCTTTTGATATAACATTTGAGGCCAAAAATTCTAAAATATTGAACTATAGGTGAGTGACCAAGCCATAGTTCATAAGGGGTCTTGTTTGTGTCTTTGCTAACTTGCACTTTTTTCATAGTGTAGACTATTTTATTCATATATTCTCTCTAAAAAATCTTGGATATATCATTCTCAGCTAACATAGCTCTGGCTACTTATGTTAATAACCTATTTCTTCTTTCTACAATGTCATTTTGTCCAGGGGTTCTAGGGGTGGAAAACTATCATTTGATTCCATTAGCTTCACAATAGATGTTAAACTCATTTGAAGTAAATTCTCCTCCTCTATCTGATCTTAAAAATTTAATCTTCATACTTGATTCATTTGCAACTCTATTCTTGAATATCTTGGACTTGTCAAATGCCTCAAATTTTTCTTTAAGAAGTGCAACCCACATCATTCCAAAAAATTCATCAACAATAATCATGAAGTAAATTTCACCATATAATTCTTTTTAGGACCACTAAGATCTATGTGTACAATCTCCAACTTTGTTGTAGTAGTAAACTTCTTGTGAGGAAAAGAAGCTATGTTATGCTTTGCCAATACACACTTCTTTTTTATTGTGTTAGTAGGCTTTACAATCTTAGGAAAATCTCTGACTATGGACATATTACTAGTTTTCACAATGCTATCAAAATTTATATGACAAAATATCTTATGCCATAACCAACTATTAGCTACCTTTGCAACCAAACATGTCATTTTAGTGGGATTCATCTGAAATACATTACCTCTAAATATGATTCCTATTCCAATTACCTTTCCATCTTTGTCTTTGATCATGGATGTCTTCTCTATGAACTGAAACTAATTACCTTTATCCACTAGTTGTCCAACACTCAAAAGATTGCGTTTCAAACCATCAAAAAAATATATAGCCTCAGTGTTAGTCTTACCATAAAGAATAATAGATCCAATACCTTTAACATGGTGAGCTATATTATTTCCAACTCTGACATAATCTTACCATCAAGAGTAATAGATCCAATACCTTCAACATGAAAAGCTATATTATTTTCAACTCTAATAATGCATCAATCATAACTTTTGAAGTCAACAAACTTGTTCATATCACTAGTCATATGATGTGAACAACCACTATCAATTATCAAATCATATTTATTTTCAACCTACAATACCAAAGCCATTTTCTATGGAATTTCTTCTTTAATAGCTACAAATCCTATTTCATCATCACTAGCACTTACTACTTGTTCATCTGATTCATCTTCTTCATTGGTATACAAAAAATATCTATCTCTTCTAGGTTTGAAATTCCCTTTATGATTTTTTCTCTTTTTTAGGACACTTAGATGCATAATAACCAAACTCATTACAATTCCAACATTTAAAGATTGTCTTATCATCATTTTCTTTTCTTACCAGAAGGGCTACTCCTTCTATCTTTTTGTCCTCGTCAGATTTGCTACTACTAGAAAAATCTCCTCAAGCACTTGTGCTCCTTGATAGATTAGGTTGAATGTTTAGGGCAATTAAAGTTGTCTCTATTCTAGAAAATTCTCTAGACTATCTAAGCTCATTCTCAACTAATTCAAGTCTCCCAAGTAATGTTTCCTTGGTGAAATCTTTGATACTAGAGATCAACAACTGTATGATTTGAACTGCCTACTTAAATGGTGGTTTTAAACTCTTCAATATCTTCTAGATCACCTCATCAACTTCCTTGGTTCCTCCTTGAGATCTAATACCTATATTAATTTCAAATATTCTACCTAAATATGTTCTTATAGATTCATCTTCCATTATTTTAGCATCTTGAAATGCATAAATCTAGCTTTGTAGCTTTAATTTCTTTGAATATTCATCACCTTCAAAACTATTTTCCAAAACTTTCCAAATCTTATGAGAATTATAAAGTATTTTTACTTGGTTGTACTCTATTTTAGGAAATATAGACAATAGTTCTTCTCTAGCTCTCATGTTGCACATGAAAAGTTCTCTCTCATCCTCAGTACAAGTTTCTAGTGCACTTTTAGCAATAATCATCTTTTCTAATTTTGTCAAGGTCCAATATCCTAGACCCATGCACAATATATGTGTCTTCATCTTTCCCTTCCAACTATCATAATTTGTTCCATAAAACTTCAAACTATCCTTTCTAAATATTTTAGGCATGGATCTCCCAAATTTGTTACATTTCATCTTCAAAGACCTAATGCTCTGATACTAATTGTTAGAAATAGTAGTCCACCAAGATAACTAAGAGGGGAGGGGGTGAATCAACTATGCAATTAAAACACTTATCAACCTTAATTAATCTTAACCATTCAATAAAATTAAACAAAAATCATAACAAGATGCACATACACAATTACCCTAGATTTGTTAAACTAGGAAAACCCTTGATCAAAGGGAAAACCCTGATAGGAATGATGCCCACAAAGATATACTAATATATATATCCCTTGTTAGAGGATGAATCATGTTAGGAGTCTATAAAAAAATTTAGTACATAAGAGTCCCTATTAGGAGATTATTCCAACCCTATTAGGAGGTGTGTCAACCTAATAGGAGTTGTAGAAGGAAGAAGGACCCACTATCCAAACAACTTCTAGGGAAAAACCACTAAACTTTATTGTCCAACTGATCTCTCAACTATTCCTTGGAGAATAATTGTTTGTACTGTACTTTGTCCTCTTTCCTCTATCTTATCAACTAGACCAATTACTATTAGACCTCATAGACTAGGTCATGAACCTTAAATCCAAATGTCAAACCTCAGATCTCATAATAAAACCTCAATAATGAAGTTCTCTCCAACTTCGCTCTGCTTTGCTTATCCTCACATATCAACTAGTTTCTCTTCTATTTCAATCTTCATGCTTCATGCAATAATATTTTCATAATAAAGAAAAAAATTCTTCCTTTATACCAAATCCATAAAATAATTCCCTAAGTCGGCTATTACACCTTCTCAATTAATTATTAGAGGACTTCATTAAGAACACATTATACTTAGTGATAATATCAATTAGTCAAGTTGTAACTTAAATAACTTTTGGTATGTGTAAGATTATGATGAGAAATATAATAAGAGATATAATAAGTCTTCTAAAAAATGTCTTCTACATTCCAACATGTCCAACATTCCTTTAACCTTGCTTCTTATAATAACAACTCTACTAAGAGATATAATAAGTTTACCAAAACATGCTTCTGCAAACTCTATCTCAGAATATTTTTTACCAAAACTTGCATGACTTCTTTCAAAATTAATATATTTTTCTCCCAAGGTTAGCTACATATACTATAAACTTAGTAGTATTTCCCTTTAACCTTGCTAGTGAAAATACTTAATGATCTATCTGTACTAACTTGATCTTAACTATTGTTCTTCTGTTAGATACCATAGAAAATTGCTATGTTGACATCAATGAAAAACATAGTCATGAATGTAATATATCATCATGATAATTATCTAATAATGTTTCTACAATACTCCCCCATAGGAATATAATCATCATTCATGCTTCCAACAAGAACCCGGTATGAAAGGTTGGACAATTATTTGGCAAAACTTGGATTTGCTAAAGGTTTGACATATAGTAACTTGTATTTGAAAGAAATTAAGAATGATTTGATGATTTTAGTAATATTAGTTTATGACATCATATTTGGAGTTAATTATGAAGAAAGTGATAATTTTTTTGAGGAAATGAATAATGAGTTTGAAATTAGCATTATAGGAGAAATGAGGTTTTTCCTAGGATTGCAGATTGTACATAATAGTAATGGTATTTTCATCTCACAAGATATGTACTTGAAATACTTTTTGAAGACATTTGGATTGAAAAATTTTAAGCCTATTGGTACACCTATGATCATTAGTCAAAAGTTATATAGCAAGGATGAGACACCCGCAGTTGAGAAAAAGAAGTACAAATCCATGATTGGAGGTTTGTAATATCTAACTCACACCAGATCGGATATAGAAAATGTAGTTGGGATTGTAGCTCAATTTAAAGCTTATCCTAAGGAGTATCATTATGAAAAAATAAAGAGGATATTACAATATTTTAAAGGAGCATATGACTATGGAAATTTGTATGATAGATCGAGTGATTTCACTCTATGTGCATATATTGATGCAGATTGGGCAAGCAATATGGATGACATAAAAGAAATAGTTGTAGAGAATTTTTCCTTAGAGGAAGATTGGTTTCTTGGCTAAGAAAGAAACAAGATTGTATTTCTCAGAGTATAGCTAAGGTAGAGTATGTTGTAGCAACAAATAACTAAAATCAAGTGATGTGGATGAAACAAATGGTGAAGGATATCAAAATTGAGTTTACAAAACCTATTATTATTTATTGTGATAACACATGTACAATGAGTATGTCTAAGAATTTTGTATTACATTCTAAAACTAAGCATATATCTATTAAGTATCATGTGTTGACAGAGAAAGCAATAGAAAAAGAGATCAAATTGGAGATATCTTTTCATAGCCTTTACCTAAAGATACATTTGAGTACTTGAGAGGTATTCTTGGGGTTATACCCCTTCCTACTTCTTAGTAGATGATGCAGTAAGTGCATCATCTAAGTGGTATAGTGCATGAGTTTAGACTACACTAAATGTTGATGCTTCCCATATGGGGGAGTATCTGTGATGAGCTAAGTCATTGAGGACTCTTGGTATTTGGTCTTGAATACTATCTTTGGACACTTGAGCTAGTTGAAGATTGGAGAAGTAAATTGACATAATGAGGACTTGATCATTGATTTCAATGGGGGATAAAAATGCATGAAAACATCTCCAAAGTATGAATAGGGGAGATATGTACATGAATGGGGGAGAGATAGTTATTAGGGAGATTTAGAAAGATTCATGTAATAAAGAAGGAGGAATATCTCTATGGGAAAGATATGTATTGTGAGTTGTTTACTATGAACAAATGTTGCCAATCCTAAAGAAGAAGGAGAATAGAGTAGTGTTCTAGAGGATTTGAGGTTTGCTTGATGAAGAGGATTTGAGAAGATGAGTACAACAGCAACAATAACAGAGTATTGTTTTAGTATTTTTGGAGCTCATATATTTATTTATCTATCTTGCCATCAATTCCAAAGGGTGAGATTATTAGCATGAATACTGATGATACTACATTTGGGGGTTAATTCTAAGCATTGGAGAGTATTGACATGTTGCATTTGTGATTGCATTTGTTATTGATGTCAACATAGCAGTAAGTTTGTCAAGATTGATAGAGTAATAGATAGAGATCTTAGTTGTATGGTCAAGCTTATTCTTGTCTAGTGATGCATGACCATGGACATATTTAGTATAATTTCCTAATAATGTGGTTCAATGAACAACATGTAAGTCAAAGATGTACTAAAGTTGTACTTAATTTATTGAAAGCATTACCAAAATAGAGTGCTTGGAAAATAATTTTTGGTGTTTGTATTATATCTTTCATCTGAGATGTAATAAAGAGATGAATAGTTAGAAAATGAGAGAGGATAGTCAGATGATGATGTTAGAAGATGCACAAGCCCTAGTATTACACATGTGAATTTTTTATACATTGTGAGCTGATAGTGCTATTGTAATTGTAATTAATTAATTATCTTATTATAATTAATTAGGAAAGCCTCAAGATTGACTCAAGGAATTGTTTTAAGGATATGGTATAAAGGAAAGATGTTTTCCTTGTTTGGAAAGTGTGTCCAACATTGTATGAAATGCAAAGTGTAAAAAAGATAAGAGTGTTTATTGAGTACGAGTAAGTGATCCAAGGGATTATTGGATGTGAGTTTTGTGATCCTGTTACAAGATCAGGAGTATAATTCTATTTGATAGGATAGAAAAAGAGGATGGAAGTAATATTCATTTCTATTATTCTACAAGGAACAATATAAATATCATTTGGACAGTGGCTTCATTGATCTTTCCCTTGAAGTTATTTGGGAGGTAGGTCTAGCTATTTTGGCACAACTCCTAATAGGGTCTATCCTCTAACAAGGAACATTTATATTAGTACATCATCTTGTGGGTACCATCCCTACTAGGGTTTTTCCTCTAATCAAGGGTTTCCCTAGTATTAGTATCTTGTTTTGGTTTATGATTATATTGCTCATATAGTTAAGTTTATTTAAGGTTGATAATTATGATAATAGTTGGATAACTGATTCACCCCCCTCCCTCTTAGTTATATTGGTGGACTATATATTCTAACAATTCTATGATTGCTTCATCATTTTTACGTGTCTTTCCACTGTCCAATAGTCTTTCTATTTTAACTTTTTTGTATTGAGTGTCATTTAGTTGAATTTCTATCTCTTTTCTTCTTTTTAGGGAATTCCTTAACTCTTCTTTTTTTGCTTCCAATTGTTGCAATATGATTAGGATTTTAATCACCTAATTTTCAATGATATTTCCCATCTTGTACACTTCCATCTCCATGATCTTATCCTTTCAAGCTATTAGGCTTCCTAAAAAGAGAACTTGGCTCTGATACCAATTGTTGGAATAAGGATCTTAAAATTTTAGCTTTAAAATCATTAACATAAATTCACACCTAATTCATCTCACAGATCTATCATTAAAACTAAAATTTTTAAACATAAGTGAAATACAATACATCCATAAATAGTTCAATATGTAACATAATGATTTGGTTATCTAGAAACACTTCAAGGTGAAAGTAAAACTGTGGTGGGGATGAAACCCACAAATCTTCACTATTTCAATAATAAACTTAACCTATTAGGGTTACAATGCTAGATCATAAAATATGATCTACCCTGTGAGGGATTTGTGCTATTAAAAGCATAAGGGACTATTAGATCTCACCTTATGAAAGGATTTTACACTCACAATGAAGTAAGAACTCTTTTAAGAGATTTACATATATCTATTAAGACCACTCTATCAAGAGATTTACCCTATCTCAATTACCAATAATTGATTCAATACCTAACCCTTGATTTTATTTGCAAGCTAATCTTGGGTCTCCTCTTTGCTATATCTAGTTTGATCTTCTAATTTGATAACTCTATTCAATCCTTCACTTCTCTAATTTCTTTATTTCTTCTCTACTTTTAGACTTCACCTTCACTCCTTCACATGCACATAAGAATACTCTTATGCATCTCATCAACCTCTCTTCTATTCTAGGTTAGTATCCTTCTTACATAGATGTCTTGTGAAGGTTCTAGATCTTGATCGATGGCTTACATTTGATCATCTTTTTCTATTTTAATCTCATTTTCTAATTGGTTTGATTACATGCATTGGGATCCTTACCTTTTGTAATGATGTGTAATCAAATCTTTAGCTAGCTCTTAAAATATTAAATATTGTAGAAAATTTAGCCAAAATAGTTTACATATGTGTTTTTTCCATTGAAAACTTAGATGTCAAAACTGAACTACTCAACACTTGAATTCTCTAAGACTCGATCATGTAAACATCTTCATGTTGTTACACAACTTCTATAATCCTATTTTCTTAGAACTTAGTAACTTGTCAACAAGATTGGTCTCCAACTTCTCAGTATACACATTGTATGGTCAAACTTTACTAGATAACTTGGTCGTAGTGATGACCTTGTAATCTTGCCTTGTAAATGACTAAGTGTTTGGATACTAATCAATGGCATAGGCTTAGCGATCAACATTTGTACCTAAGATCATTTTGACCTTATCACTCATAAATTTGAGTGACCTTCTATAAAGGAATTACAAATAATGTTACCATGAAAATGGATTTACAAATAAGACTCTTAAGTCCACTTTGTTAAGAAATTTTTGACTAGAATGATTAGAGAGTAATAGTGAAATGATCTAATAAGTAATGTAACTAATTTTTCTATTTTAGATCTCCATTTCTCTAATTCTTTTTCCTCTATTATTTCTCTTTCTTCCTTCTATTTGATCCATTCACATACAAAAAAAATTTACACTTTACTTGCTAGATGTCATAATCTTGCTCTACTTGATTTCACTATCAATATTTTTCTTTACAAATAAAATCATTAGCAAAAATGAATATAATGTTCATCCCTTAAATAGACAACTTACTACCACTTCACTATATTCTCTTATGTTTTTTTTCTTAATCAAAATTATTTGATCTTCATCTAGCTAAGATACATTAAATCTAGACACTTAGGTATCACAGTTTCCCCTAGAACTTTGAGGTTCATTTCAAATAATTGAATCTCCATCATTAGATATTCTTTGAATTTCTTCAGCTATAGATCTTATAAAATTATTCATCATTATCTTAGAAACTTCTTCAACAATCCATATTTTCATTAAATTTCATCCTCATTTCAATTCTTCATGAAACTATTCTTCTTTTCCTTTCTTTATTAACAGTAACCTTATTCAATCAAGACTAAGATCTGTTAACACTATCCTTGTTTAGTTAGTACTATTCATTCTTCATACACATGGGATACTCTTCATGACTACTATAATATCTTAGTGCCCACTTCTCTTTCACTTACCAACCTCATTGACTGGCTTGGTGCAACATGTTGCTTCTTGGTCAACCAAAATATCTTGCTAATACATGATCTCAACACTTAATCAAATCATGTAAAATAATTAAATCAACATTATACCATCAAAATATAACTCATCAAATTCCCATTGAAACACACATACTTATCAATACTTCCTTCCATTCTACTTTCTTCAAACCCTCTTCATCAATCAACACTATATTGGCACCTTATTGAATTAGCATAATGTCTTACCTAATCAGGTTTGACATCAATGATAGTATAATAAATAATATGAATCTTTCACAAATATTATCTCCCTTATCTTCAATATTATCACTTTGGGCTAATAATCTCCCCCTTTAGCATTCATAGAAACACATTATTATATATTATTACATTATGAAATAAACCATCAAATTAATATTGTTAGTTTCGACTTCATCAGGTTCTCTTACTCCGCATTGAATTTTTTGGTGTTATTACACTATTAAGCAAAAAAATTCTTAAGAAAAAGATAATAAAAATCACAAAAACCTAAGGATTATCTACTTCCCATAACTGGTTATATGTGCTTTAGATCTGGAGCCAACTTCAACATAATCATGAAAGATTTTCTACTCTTTTGGTTCTATAAAACCAAGGCAATTGCACCTAGGGGATGAAAGATTTACATTCTGATATTACTTGAATATTTCACTCATTCCATGATTTTACAACAATACACATCCCTAATAGCAGAATAGTCACAATTCTTCTTAGATCTACATGTAATTATGGGCAATAACAGCTAACTAAGACTCAAAAGTTAAATGTAAAGAAGTGCTGACCAGCTTTGACATTCTTCAAAAAATAAAGTAAAATTGATTTTGATTTTAAGCTTGATGCTTATTCATCATTTCTCCAAATTGAAATAGTTGATAAGTGCCTCATCCATTGGGATTCAAAGTTTATCCAATTTTTGGACCTAATTGATTGCATTACAATCAATATTATTAGCAATTCTCGCTGAAACTCATTCTTACACATATCCTCTCTACTACCATGGAGATCCTATCATATTCACTAAAGAATTTACCTAATTCATTGAATTAAAGAAATAGTGAAAATGATAAGCAACTTAGCCTAATTGCATTCAATTGAACAAGCTTTACTCATACAATTTCAAGATAACCAGGTAATAAAAATGGAGACAAGATTTAGAAAGAAAAGATATGGGGACAGTTCATATTTGTATTAATTCTCCTTGAAAATTGTATAAAAATTGAAATAGACCTCAAAATGACTCAAGATAAGACATCAAGATCCTATAACTTCAATGTATTCTTAGATATTTCTAGAGAAAAAACATCATAAAGTTTGCATCAATGGTTGGACTCAACAAAGCTTAGTAAAACTAAAAATTATACAATGACTCAAGCCCTTTCTCTAGCCTTGGAATCTCACCTATATAGTGTGAGATGCATCAAGCTTAAAGCATAGCGAAAACTGATAGCTATCCTTAAGACAAAGATATTTACATTTTTACTATCACAAAAAACAAAAATTGGAGCAACAGAATGTTTTTCATTATGAAAACTCTTTGGTGGTGACCCATTTCTGCTACACTTTTTGTTGCATTTCTCTGTTGATGAGAAGTTAATGATTGGATTTATTATTGTTGTTGTTGTTCCTTAGAAGATGTAGCCAATAAAGTTGTTTGTGGTGAACTTGGCCTTAATGTCTACAAATTTACTTCAACTTGAGGCTCTCCATTTACATCATGATGTACTATTAAAAAAAAAATTATATCTAATTCATCAATTGCCATATCATCATTTGGAACTATCGTACTTATCACTGAGGTTGGTTTTTCTATTATGTCTTATTTTGCTGATGTATCAATTGTTTGATTCTCTTCCTAGTCCACATCATCTTCTTCTTTTTCCATTTTCTTTGCATGTACAAAAATTTTCATCCATTTGTTGAAAATCGTGTCATCAGGCCAATCAAAACTCAAGATCTCACAGTTTTTCTCAATCACAAAGTCTCTATCTTATTTATCTCAAAAAATTCTCCTTTAATGGAATTATAAAATAGTTGCACTTTAACAAATTCCACATTTGTCATTACCCATAGAAAATATCCCTTCTCATTTACGACTTCATTTATTCTTTGGCACAATAAATCATCTAATTCTTTCCCCACTCTTCCTTTCCTTTTATCTTATCAATCTTTTTAAGTGCCTGGGGAAAAGATCAAATTTCTCACCTAAATATTTGGAAAGGAAAATTACTGTTCTTTTTTGAATTGCAACCCTCTTCTCATCGAACTTAGATAGATTATTAGTTATATCAAAAAAAATTTCTATCTATTCACAAGATAGACTAATAACTGAGATACACAAAGGGTGATATCTTTATCTCTTTCACCCCATTTATTGCCTACTCCAAAACATTGATCCATGATAACAATTTCTCAATTGAAAATCATGTGATTGAACTTTTAGCTGAAGTTCAGATGGCAATTTCCACCTGCAAAATTTTGCAAGAAAATTGGGATAAGACTTTGGCTCTTATTCTCAAGGTACATTATGAGTTTATCTCCCATTTTGGTGTTTCTGTGTAAATATATATTGTTTAATTTGGCATTATTGTCAAAAAGGGGGAGATAGAGTACCAAAAAAGAGATAGAGACATACGTAAATAATGAATCCATGTCTATAGATAAGAGATATTTGTAAATACTATGTGCATATTGTATGGGGGGGATATATGTAAATTAGGATGTCAAATTTTGCACATAAGTTTTGGCTCATAAGTGTTTTTGTCACTAATGCCAAAGGGAGAGATTGTTGGAATTATGATATATTTGTTATTAGTGCGAACACTTATTCGATTATGAATGCTTACCAAGCTCATCAATTAGTCTACAATATATACCAAGCATTCAGTGGCTATCTTATAAGTTCAGTAGGTAAACGGTTCTTACCAAGCATTCCAAAGGATACCGAGTGAATGGGCAGTTTAGCAGTGTTCACTGAGCAAAGGAAGGTAAATGAAGAACTCAGTGTTTATTGAGAAAAGCAAGGTAAATGAAGAACTCAGTGTTCACTGAGCACAGGAAGGTAAATGAAGGACTTAGTGTTCACTGAGCAAAGCAAGGTAAATGAAGAACTTAGTGTTCACCGGGAAAAGCAAGGTAAATGAAGAACTCAGTGTTCACCAAGAAAAGCAAGGTCAATGAAGAAATCAGTGTTCATGGAGCATAGAAAGATAAATGAAGAACTTAGTGTTCACCAAGCACAACAAGGTAAACAAAGAAGTTAGCTTTTACTAAGTGACACTATATCTACCGAGTCACCAATGGTTACTGAGTTCCAAGTAGTATTGTGTGGCTAGTATGAATCGAGCCTCTACTTCTACTGAGTGCATGATGATGCCAAGTAATCTAGTGGGTGTTGAGTATCAGAAGGTCACCGAGTCAGCTTGATGAACCTGAGCTTTCTACTATCTGGCCGACTCAGTAATTTTTTGTTCACTTGTGTTTTGGTCAACCTTGTAGTTGTAAATATTGAAATGGTATATATGTAATATATGATATCATTTGTAACATGGTATGGTGTAAAAAAGAAGGGGGGGTAATTTTTGCATATGAAGAAGGTATTGATATATTTTGAGAAAAGTAAAAGCGAATCAGTAGCAAAAAAAAAAAGGGAATACAACAAGGTCAACATAGGAGCAGAAAAGTTATACCTATCACATCAGGTGATCAATGCAACAAGGATCTTATCAGCAAACAGTTGTAAGCAGATTCACTGCTTCATCCTAACAGGTGAATCAGTTTATAAATCCTTTAACCAGGTGGACCTAATAGTCTTTTTGTAAATCTCCTCATAGAGTGCATACTTCACTATATGTTTGTAAATCCTCTAACAAGGTGGATATAGCAGTACTACTTGCTCCTAACAGGGAAGATTACCAGAAGTGATCATTGTAAGCCTTAACAGGCCAACTTTATACTGCAGTATTGAAGTTTTGTGGGTATCATCCCCACCCCAGTTTTACTTTCTATTTGGAAGGTTTTTGGGTCACCAAATCTCTGTGTACATGTGCAATAAATGTTTGTTCCTTTAGTTATGCAGTAGATTAGATGAATGTATGATGAATTGGTAAAATGCTAAATTGTTTAAAAGTTTTATAAGTTACTGATTCACCCCTCCCCTCTCAGTAACCTACCTTGTCTTGAATATTTCCAACAATTCGTATCAGAGCTTTGTGGCTCTCAGGATAAAGTTTGATAGCTTGAGCAAAGATCAAGGAAAATAGAGATATTTAGACTTGACAAATCTATTGAAAATGAAAAGCTAGATCTAGAAATGGCCATGGCTCAACTCAAAGAAGCAAAGGACCATCTTTCTCAATCTCTAAAAAGAAGGAAGGAACTTGCAAGAAAAATGAATGATCATCAATATGTTGAAGAAAAGATTGAAGACCTTTTACCGTTAAGCAGTTCAAATGAAGCTAATGAAGCAATCAAGGAACTCCTAGCTAAAAATAGTTCTCTGTAGGAAGAAGTAAGGATGCTTAAAAGAGAACAAGAAATCCAATCCATCAGGCTATGTGAAGTTTTGGAATAGAGAAACAAGGAAAATGAAGACCTAGAGGTAAGAAATAATCAATCCCTTGAGCATGAAAATATTATAGGTCAACTATCTAATGCAAATGAAAAAATTATGAATCTAAGATCTGAGAATAAAAGTTTGAGAAATGTTATAATTACTGAAAGACAAATCAATGCAAGCTTACAAAGTGATCTAAGATCTGAAAGACAAATCAATGAAAGTTTGGAAAATGAATTGATCACTGAAAGGCAAGTCAATGAGACAATGATGAAATCTCAAGTAGACATGATTCAATTAAATCAGCAAAGTGAGAAAAATTTTCATAAAAAAAAAGGTAAAGCTGGTCTTGGATATAAGGAAGAAGGTGAATCCTCCAGACAAGGTGCCCAAAGGAATCAAAGACCCACTTGCAATCACTATGGCAAGATAGGTCATACATCAAACAAATGTTGGAGTAATGGAAAGGCAAAATTTAATGGTAAATGCTTCAACTGCAATCAACATGGTCACAAAGCTAATGAATGCAAAGAAAAACCAAAATTTGAAGGCAAATGTCACAAATGCAAGAAACATGGTCACAAGGCATTCCAATGCAGATCCAAATCATTCAATCCAGTTGAACAACTTGTCAAAGCAATCTTTGGATGGGACTACAATACTTGGTGTAGATGTTATTATTGTGGAGAATATGGACATGTTGGCAAAGATTGTTCAAGGCATCATTTAAGGAAAAGAGACACAACAATAAGATGCTATACATATAAAAAACTTGGTCATATAGACAAGAATTGCATGAATACTCAAAGAATTGAAGATGAAAAGAAAGCTAAAGTTGATAACATTCGAAAGCAGATGAGACAATAATGGATTCCTAAATCTACCAAGAAAGACAGTTCAAATGATGGTTATGTCACTCAAGAAATGGGTGACTCCACCATTTCCAATTAAATTTAAGAAATATAAAGAATTGCATCATCAAGCCATATCTTAAGCAGTTCTAGAATGAAAAAGTGCAAATGATCAAATTAGTATTTTAGGTTCAAGAACCAAAGGAAAGTTATCATTCACCGTGTTGCATTTACTGAGCAAGGCTGGTTAAAGACTTTACTGAGCTAGGTCAGGAGTATTAAAGATTTTGTTTGATCACTGAGTTACAAAGCTTTACTGAGTAGAGCGACGACAGACTAGCAAGCACTATATCATTCATCTACCTTTGTACCGAGCATTAATGACAGTATTTCCATCAAAAGGGCAGAATTTGATTTCATTTTTCACTGTGACTTAAGAATACTTAGAGCTAATGAGAAATTCCAAGCGATTTGAAGCAAATTTCCTATGAAGAATTTGTTCAAGATTTTCTTATATTTACTGAGCAGCAATGGCATCCACAAGCACTAGCAGCAGTAAGGTGAAAAGAGGTTCAGAGATGTTAATAAAGGGTACAGAATGGAAAGCGCCCAATTTCAAGATTGTTCTGGCCATTGCTGAATCACTCAACCCAACTAGAGCTCAATCACAAATACCCCCCAAGGTACTTCTTATCAATGATATTCGTACTCATTTCAAATGTTCTATTCAAGAAATCAGAAACCTAGAAATGGATAGTGCCCTAGGTGAAATGAGTGTAGATGGCTCTCTAAAACCTGAGTTCAAGCATCTTGAAACCAAAGGCTTGACACATATCTCACATATACCTAGAAACTTCCAAAATAAATGGATTAGCTATATCCTAAGTCGGGTACATAATGGAAACTTTTTGTTAGAGCAGCTAGTGCTAATCACTAAGAAAATGATTCACAAAATCATGGGTCTCCCTATGCTCTACAAAGCCAAAACCACCAAAACCCAAAGTTGGGAGGAGTTACAAAGGAAAACCCTAGTCGAATGGGATGGTAGATGTTTAAAGGTAAACATTGTATCTGATGTCAAACTAATATTCGACATTCATGTAATTGCATATAAATTATACATTTCCAGTATACTGAATAGTGTACCTTGTGAAGCTGTGGATTTGGCCCTCAAGGTTGTGAAGAAAAACCTTGAACTTGATCTTTCTGAAGTATTGATGAAACAATTGAATAAAAATATGGATAGTGTAAGGACTTCCAAGAATAACCCTTGTAAATTCAGTTCTCTATTTTGTTTTTTTTTTTATATTCAAAAATTCTTTTCGTCAAAAGGAACTATCGTATGGAGAAAAGAAATTCCAATTTTGTATCAAATAAATGAGTTTGTAGCAGAGATGGGTGAGAATTTTGATAGCATCATGGACAACTATTTTGAAGATTTCAAGAAAAGAATGAATAATAGGTTCTGGATTCCTCCTAGGCTTGTTGAGGATTATAAGGGTGAGGTATGCTTCATGGTTGACTGTGATAAGGTGTACATCTAGGCAGTCAGACCCCGAGTTGCATGGGTAAAACCTCTTCCCTATGAGGTAAATATTGATGAAGCCAGGGACATCATAGAAGCACTGGTAAATGAGCCAGTAGACCCAAGGCAACAAATTTTTGGAACCTATGATGAAGCAAAGGCCAAAATTGAGCTTGAAATCAAGCTACCATAGGCCATAAGGAAAGGCAAGAGGAAGATAGCAAAATTGAAAACTGCATCTGGCCCTCTTATGCTAACAGAAAGAAAAGGTGAGGATGAAGGAGATGATGAAGAAGGAGGAGAAGAAGAAAAAGAAGAAGAAGAAACTAAAGAAGAACCTCCGAAGAAGAAGGGTAGGGTAATAATTACCAAACCTAAAAAGAAACCTACTACAGTATTTACCAGAAGGACCAGAAAAGGTAAGCAAGAACCTATATTGGTTAGGCCTGCACCTACATTTGAGGAAAGGCTTAAACAACTGGAAGAAGGAGTTGGCATCACAAATTTCAAAGCATTAAAATTTGAAACTAGAATAGATGCTGAGAAGATGCAGATAGAAGAACTGGTACTAAGCAAGATGGGTAAATGGAAATACTCTCCAAACTAGCTTGCCTCCCAAATCTCAAAGGAACTATTGGAGAGATTGCAATTGAGATGGGAATCAACAACCTAAATGGTAAAAGATATCTATGAGCAATCCCTAAAGAATCTTCAACCAAGTCTCACTGGAGCAGAAGTAAAAACAACAATGAAAAACCATGAAGGTAAAATGATGATCAGATTCCACAAATATTTAATATTTTGATCAAAGACATTGAGCATGTTGTAAATGATGCTACAAACATGTGGAAAAACATGTATCATCTGCATAAGCCTAGTGAAGACCTAGTGGAAATCAAAGATGATGACAACAGTGACAGTAATGATATTGATGGCACTCCATCCATCACAGTTTCACCAAGTGAGCTTCATGTTTTAATGGGAGAAGACAAGGAGGAAGAAGCTGAAGAGGAAGATAAGGAGGAAGATGATCTAGTAAAAATTGCAGGAGCAGTCATTGCATCCCTTTCTCGCTCTCCACCTAAAACTGTCACATCATCAAGGTTGGAGTCAGATTCAGCAGTTTGATAGCATCCACATCAGATTTATCATTTGCATCTTCCACATCATAGCTCTAGATATCATCAATGGAAGTTTCTACCACTTCATCTACTGAGCTACAGCCCTCTCCTTCATCTACCGAGCCAGTCTCCTTAGCTCCATCATCTTAAGTCGGTATAGCAGTAAGTTCCACAATTTTGTCAGCTACATTAGCACATATTTTTGCACCAGTTAGTCTTCCCATTATAAATATTCCAGCTTGTTCTACAATTTTTTTTGCATTATCTACATCTACTTCAAATATAGTTAGATCAGATACTGCATTACCAAGTGTATCACCATTTTTAGGAAGTACTCCAATTTTTGATCCGATAAATACTCCTATTGGCACTCAACCCTTAAGTATACAAGTCTTCACTACTAGTCCTTCCATCTCCACTATTGTGTCCACTCCCAAGGTCAAATTAGTCATCACAGAAGCCAAACTAAAGCAACCATTAAGACTTCTACTCACTGGAAAAGAAATTCCCAAGGATATTGACCTAGATGCAGAAATAGTGATTCCAAAAATTGACTACGAAAATGATACCATTGAAGAAATGAGGTATGCTAGTCAACTAATAGAGATGAAGGCTATGGAAAAGAAATTAAAGTCTAAAAGGGATAACGAGTATAGAATAATTAAGAATGCTAGAAATATAATTATAGAAGCTATAAGTGTTGAAGTAGATTCTACTCAACACATTTTGATTCAGTTAGAAGAGGCTGTAAATAAATTCAATGAGGACACCTCTGGTGAAAAAAAATTGATTGAAAAGGCTGAAAGAAAATTTGATAATAAGGTGCTTGAGCACATTGCTCAGCAAATTGCAATAAAATAGATGGAGTTGTCCACAATTCTGGTCAATGTTGAAAATTCTTTTAATAATGTAACTTCACTTTTTTCCAAACTTTGTGATGTTACTAAATATACCAAGGAGATTAAAGAAAAATTAAATAAAATTGATGAGGATATGAAGGTCAATGCCCAAAAGCTGCAACTTGACCCCAATTAAAGTTCATCCCATCATTTCAAAATCAGATTTTTGTCAGAAAAGCAGGTAGAACTATTGAGAGAGGAAGCTAGGATCAGATTTACACTGATTGACATCTAGAATATGATTCTTCCTGTCATGGACACAATGTAGAAACATATTGCCTACTCCAAAACATTGATCCATGACAACAATTTCTTAGTTGTAGATTATGTGATTGAACTTTTAGTTGAAGTTTAAATAACACTCTCCACCTGCAAAATTTTGCAAGAAAATTGGGATAAGACTTTGGCTCTTATTCTCAAGATACATTATGAGTTTATCTCCCATTTTGGTGTTTCTATGTAAATATATATTGTTTAATTTGGCATTATTGTCAAAAAGGGGGAGATAGAGTACCAAAAAAGAGATAGAGACATATGTAAATAATGAAGCCATGTGTATAGATAAGAGATACTTGTAAATACTATGTGCATATTGTATGGGGGAGATATATGTAAATTAGGATGTCAAATTTTGCACATAAGTTTTGGCTCATAAGTGTTTTTGTCACTAATGCCAAAGGGGGAGATTGTTGAAATTATGATATATTTGTCATTAGTGCAAAAACTTATTCAATTTTGAATGCTTACAAAGCTCATCAATTAGTCTACAGTATATACCAAGCATTCAGTGGCTACCTGATAAGTTCAGTAGGTAAACAGTTCTTACCAAGCATTCCAAAGGATACCGAGTGAATGGATAGTTCAGTAGTGTTCATCGAGCACAGGAAGGTAAATGAAGAACTCAGTTTTTACCAAGAAAAGTAAGGTAAATGAACAACTCAATGTTCACCGAGCACAGGAAGCTAAATGAAGGACTTAGTGTTCATTGAGCAAAGCAAGGTAAATGAAGAATTTAGTGTTCACCGAGCAAAGCAAGGTAAATGAAGAACTCAGTGCTCACCGAGCAAAGCAAGGTAAATGAAGAAATCAATGTTCACAAAGCACAGGAAGATAAATGAAGAACTTAGTGTTCACCAAGCACAGCTAGGTAAACAAAGAATTTAGCTTTTATCGAGTGACACTATATCTACTGAGTCACCAATGGTTACCGAGTTCCATGCAGTATTGTGTGGCTAGTATGAACCAAGCCTCTACTTCTACCACGTGCATGATGATGCCAAGTAATCTAGTGGATGCTGAGTATCAAAAGGTCACCGAGTTAGCTTGAGGAACCCGAGTTTTCTACTATTTGGCCAACTCAATAATGTTTTGTTCACTTGTGTTTTGGCTGACCTTGTAGTTTTAAATATTGAAATGGTATATATATAATATATGATATCATTTGTAAAATGGTATGGTGTAAAAAAAAAAGTAGGGTAATTTTTGCATATGAAGAAGGTATTGATATATTTTGAGAAAAGTAAAAGCGAATTAGTAGCAGAAAAAAAAAGGGAATATAGCAAGGTCAACATAGGAGTAGAAAAGTTATACCTATCACATTAGGTGATCAATGTAACAAGGATCTTATCAGTAAATAGTTGCAAGCAGATCCACTGCTTCATCTTAATAGGTGAATCAATTTATAAATCCATTAACCGGGTGGACCTAACAGTCTTTTTGTAAATCTCCTAACAGAGTGTATACTTCGCTGTATGTTTGTAAATCCTCTAACAAGGTGGATCTAGTAGTCCTAATTGTTCCTAACAGGGCAGATTACCAAAAGTGATCATTGCAAGCCTGAACATGCCAACTTTATACTGCAGTATTGAAGTTTTGTGCGTATCATCCCCACCCTAGTTTTACTTTCTATTTGGAAGGTTTTTGGGTCACCAAATCTCTATGTACATGTGCAATAAATGTTTGTTCCTTCAGTTATGTAGTAGATTAGATGAATGTATGATGAATGTGTAAAATGTTGAATTGTTTAAAAGTTTTATAAGTTACTGATTCACCCCTCCCCTCTCAGTAACCTATCTTGTCTTGAATATTTCCAACATATAATTGGAGTTGGCTTAAATGGCTCAATTGGGGGGTGAGGATAGACAATTCTTGGCCCATTGGACTCTCCCACTTTTCTCTTTCTAGTTGCTTGTCCATCTAGGTTACTTGAGTCTCCAACTAATGTATCCTATTCCCTCTCTCTTCATATGCCTTTAGTATTTCTTCAAACTTGGCATTCAACTCCAAAAATTTAGTTTTATCCTTTCCAGCAACTACCACCCCAAAGTCCATCATCTCCTTGGTTATTTTAGAAACATTCTCACTGCCCACTTCATCTGACCTATACACAATAATATTGTCTATATGCTCAGCATTTTAGATTTCTTGTATTCTAGTTTTGTCTCTTTTTTCAATAGACCAAATCACCAATGCTTTGTGATTATTTCTGTACTTTATTCCTCTATGTGCTTGTAAAATTTCCTCAATTTTATACTGAATAGCCTTTTCTTTCCTAATAGAGTCAAAAATCATAGAATTAGCTATGTCCCACTTAGGTAATATCAGAACTCCTAATTCTTTCAATAACTATCTTTCCCCTTTAGAGGTCAATTATGAAAATTCCTCCATGAATTTTTCCTTAACCTCTTCCTCAATCTCAAAGTCCAACTTATTTGATTGCTCTTCTTTCATTGATTTGCAATTATTCTCAAAATTGCCAATGTTTCTTCTCCATAAAAATTGTGCAAAGGCTCTAGATTTTACAAAGTTTTCATCATCAATGAATTTTTTGGAGGCTTGTACAATTACATGGTCTATCTCCCTACCTCTATAGTCTACAATAGTAAGGTCAAAATATGGCATAGGAGGCTCTTCAGGTACTCCACCTTCAATATTAGAAGTTGTAATAACAATGTCCTCTTCTCCTCCAATTTGTCTCAGCTATTCTCTCAAAGATGCCTCATCATCTATTCTAGGTGGGGTCTAGGATGGTGAATATTCTCCTTCATGAGAAGATGATCCTTGTTCCAACCTCTATTTCTTTAGGGCTTGTGTATCAATAGGGCTCTTAGATCTTGGCCTCTTATATGGAGGAACATATTGTATGTTCTAAGCCACTACATACCCTACCTTTCTCTATAGTGTATATTGGCTTGGGATCACAATCATTCTGTTGGTTAATCTCCTTTCCACCTTAGTAGCCTTGTCTAGGTGTTCCTTTGTTAGAATCTCCTTTTCTCATTCAAGGTTTTCATGATCATAGTGAAATTATTCATCAACATATCTATTTTTACCCCCCCAATATTTCTTAGCTGCCAAGGGATCATATTTGGACTAGAAAGCATTTATAAAGTCTAAGATTTTTCTATAGACCATACATTTTTCTTTTCTAACCCCTTGCTCTTGCAATGAGAATTAATTTTTGATTACATCCTTAGGAAAATATATAGTTTGTACCTAAATCTTATCCTTACTCCTTTCTCTGAGGAGGTCATAGAATCCTTTAGAATCAACAAAATGAGCATGGGATTGGGCCATTTGATATTTATCTAAGAATTTCCCAAAATTTCTCCATTCCTACTTAACAAACACAAATCATGAACAATAATAACCATTGGAAGGAATGTACCTTTGGATTTTCCTAGAAAATCCCTCTAATTAAATGATCCAATTTTCCATAATAATTATCATGTAATTCCTACCTTCAAAGGCACCTAGTAAGGTAACACATGGGGTTTTCCCAAGAAGCCATAAAATTTAAAAATAGTAGAAATAGCATGTGGGATGATATCTCCCCAATTATGACTTACCAAAAGCCCTTTGGCATGATCTTTAGGTCTAATTAATTCTAACAGGGGTGGTGGTATTCTAGGGCTATCCCCTCTCAACAACAATCTGATCCTTGAAGAAAAATACCTATCAAATCTGACAAAGTTGGTATTAGTAACCTCCCATGTCATGTATTCACTCCACAGTTGAACTAGGAGTCTTTCACCATCTCTTTCCAATTCCATTTTTATCTCTTTGGAGAAAAAAGTAACTCCTTTATATAGGAAGATATACATTAACATTGAGTACTAGCAAAAAGGCCCATTAACCTTAGCCTTTGCTATTCTAATTAGTCCATTATGAATTTCTTTAGCTAAGAAAGTAGAAAAATCTAGAATTGAACTCATTCCATACTATAGATTTTGAGCTATAATAAGAACAATATAGCCTTGGATGTGATCTTGCTCATCCATTCCAAAGATTTTGCAAAGATAGAAATATAAAGCCTATGTCCTAGGATTAAAATACTTTTTCAATAAGATTTGTGGGGTATTTAGTGTGACTAAAGGTAGTGATCCAATCTTAACAAAATGATATTGTAACGACCCTCCCCTTAAATATGTGCATTATGCATCATATTTGGCCTAAAGGTCTTCCATGTCAATTTTCTCATGAACAACATGTTTAGGGTTTAGCTTAAATATTTCTATGATTAATTCAGGTGAAACCTTAAAATGGTTATCCCTACATAGTTCTTTACAACACTAGTAATTAGATCATATTTCTTGGCCATGTTTGCTAATAGGTCACCATAAAAGAAGACTCTAGGGATGATCAATTTGCCTATATCAAATTCCCAGATATTTCTTATTAGAGTATCTAAATTCTATTCTACAAACCACTTCTTGAAAAGTACTAAGCCTCCCATAGAGACCTTTGCATCCCTCAAGTAATTTTCCTTATCATAAAAGCCTTCACTAACTAGTAACCTAGGGTTTTTTGGAATAAACTCTCTACCCTTAGTTAACTCATTTACTAATTGGAGGCATTTGTTCCAAAAAATCATCATGAACTAATCTTTTCAAATAATCTACCTTGCTAGAAAAATCCTTGCGAGGAGGAATTTTTTATTTACCAATATATGATCACAATTTTCCAATTCTTAGAAATTTTAGACAATTTACGCACTCTTTTCTTTCTTATTCACATTTGTGAATCACTTTGCAAATCATTGAAAACCCTAAAAAATTCTTTCCCTAGCTCTAGAAATGCTTGTGTTATGATAATTTTGTGATCTTCTGGCTCAAAATGATGAATTTGATAATTTACTATAGCATTAAGGTCACACAAAGTGGCACTGAATATAATTAATGCTTCAAATAGTCAATTTTCATGTCGTGCTTGTTAGTCTCAGAGTGGTTTTGACATTTGAGTGCCAACACACTTAACCACTTTCTACATTGAAGCCAAGTACACTATGTATACTGAGTTAGAATTCCAACAGGTGTCGAATGATCTTCAGGTGCCAAGCAATCTTTAAGTGTCGAGTGAAGATCAAGTGTCAAGTGACTACAAGTGTCAAGCATGATACAAGTGCTGAGTAATATTTAGGTGTCGAGTCATAGATGATTTCGAATAGAATAGAATCACTACAGGAGCTAAGTGAGCTAGTTTCTTATATGTGCCGAGCATCAAGAATTAGTAAGTGTCGAGTAACACAGAATGCGTATATAAGTTTGAAAAGGCACAAACTCAAATGTAAACCATTTTTATGGCTAACATATGATGAATCTTGAAGGATCTAAGTGATAAGATCAAATCTTTTGTATTTCCTATGCAATCTACATGTAGACAACAAGAAAAATGGAGAAGGCGTGCAACCAATAATAAAAGTGCAAGGAATGAGTGGGAAATAAAGATTCAATATGGATCGTAGATCCATACCTAACCCTAAGTCTTTGAAAGTCTTTATAAGGAAGAGAAAATCTCATTGTGAAGAATGAGAAAAGAAAAACATGGAAATCTATAGTGAAATTCAAAGTGAAGAGTGAAAAGACTTAGAGGAAAAGAGCAACAATTAGATATTTAGTTGATCAGAACAAAGCAAGGAATAAAAATAGATATCAGATTTTAGAGAATCAAGATTAGAGAGAATAGATCAAGTACTTGAATTCAGCAATCAAGGATTGTAAGCTATCAGGTTTATTATACCTAATATTCTCTAGCAATTGTATTAGAAAGGAAATCCTATGTTGATAAGTTAGCTTAACAGCTAGGTTGTAGATCCTTTGAAGAGGTGATTAAATCCTTTAACAGGGTGACACTTAATGAAAAGTGTTTGTAAATCCTTTAACCAGGTCACTATTGATACAGTATAACGCCTTTAACAGGGCAAGCCTTTCATAGGGTAGACCATCAGAAGTGGTCAAAACAATTATTGCTGCAGTGATTTTGTGTGTATCATCCCCACCCTAGTTTTACCTTCTTATTCCTAGAGGGTTTCTAGGTTACCAAAATATAGTGTTATGTGTTGTTGATGCATGTGTTTACTTCATGTTTATTTCATATGTTTATATGCATGCAATATAATTTCAGTTAAAAATTTTAATGGAAAAAGTGTAATACTTCTGATTCACCCCCCTCTTAGAAGCATTCTTACCATTTGAATATTCTAACAATTGGTATCAGAGCTAAAGTTCTCACAAGGTAAAGCCTAATAGATTGGAGAAAAAGGTTAGAAGATGGAGGTCTTCAAACTTTGGAAGATAATAGAAAATCAAGTGATTGATGTTCAACTCGCTCTACACAAATTGGAGGAAGCCAGAGAAGAATTACAAAAATCTTTGAAAATAAGGAAGGATATAGCCATAGCTGAAAATGATATAAACTACAAGGAGATTGATACCATAAAAGTATTTTCCAATGGTGATGCTAAAGAGTTCAATGCGACAATAGTAGAACTAATGGAAATGAATAAATCTCAAGTAGAAGAAATCAAAATCTTGAAGATTGAACAAGAATCACAAGCCATAATGCTTTGTGAAGTGATTGAACAAAAGAAAAGGGCTATTGAACAAAAATCCATGATAGAATATGACAAGAGAAATATTACAAATAGATTGGAGGAGAAGACAATTGAGTTTGAAAGATCTCAAACATGCAACTAGAAACCTTAAGCCAGATGATGAATGCACATCATGAGCTGAATATGAAGGACATTGAGATCTCTACACTGAAGATGCAAAATGAACAATTGCAGAATAATTTTAGAAAAGAAAAGGAAATTTCAGAGAGCTTCAACAAACCTAATGAAGCCATCAAGTACTTTGAGTAGTTACTAAAATCCCCAAGGTCCAGCAATGACACTCAAGGATTAGGATATACTAGCACTGAAGAAGGAGAGTCATCCAAGGCTGCAGAAGAAAGGAACAACAAAGGTAAGAACACCAAACCTATCTGTCATTTCTGTTGTAAGAAAGGAAACACTTCTAATTTGTGTAGGAGAAATAATTCACATCAACTTGATAACCCTAAGAGTGCAAGCTATTTTTATAAGTGCAAGAAGCAAGGACATCAAGCACATAACTGTAGAACTAGGATTATCAAGACACCAAGATTTGAAGGTCACTGCTACAATTGCAAGAAGTATGGACATAGAGCCTTTGAACGCAGATCAAAGCCCATTTGGAGATTAAATCAACCAAAAAATATAGAAGGCAATGGAAATCACTATTGTTGGGATTACAACACCAAGTATAACTATCATTACTGTTAGGAATATGGACATGTTCTTGAAAATTGCATAAGGATGCATTTCAGAAGAACCTATAGAAGATGGTTAAGTCAAACCACATGTTTCAGTTGCTTGAAGAATGGTCATATTAGTAGGAATTGCCTAACAAGGTCCAAGGCACCAAGTTTTGAGTTCAACAAAGGGAAGGAAAATATAGGCATTGAACACATAAGAGAAGAGATGAATAAGACATGGAAGAAGAAAAATGAGTGCAGCACATCAAGTGAAGGGATCACTTCACCCAATGGGTCAAGTGATCACACTTCATCAAAATAAGCATGAGAAAGGTGTATGGGACTAATATACAAAGTTATATCATACATCAGTCTCAAGACAAAGAAGTATTGCAAAGAAGAAATCAGCATAAGCAAAGACCAAGTCAAAATTTGAAGTTTTTGCAAATACTATTGAGTCGTCCTTAGATGTCAAGTTACTAATAGCAACCGAGTTGATGGTTGATGCTGAGTTGAGAAATGTCAATTGATGCTGAGTCATGTTGAAACCTTCAAGTGCTGAGTTTATGGTTGTACAAGCACTAAGCATTTAATGCTATGTTTTGAAGGGCATAAGGTCAATTTTTTATCATTTCTTGCCATTCAAATGCAAAGAAAAGATGAGAAGAGCGCAAGAGAGATCAAATAACTGCATTGAATCCATTTGCACAAATTTCAACAGCAATTCAGCATAAAAGTTATCAATCAAAGTTATTTATTGAGTGCCGAGCTATGCAGTGTTAAACAATTTTAATCTTTAAAACCCTAGATCAGAATAATGGCTTCTAGTTCTAAGAACCCCAAGGGAAAAGAAGGTCATGAGGTTCAGCTGGTCAATAATGAGGTTAAACAACCCAAATTAAGGCCAATTCCAGAAGTCACCTATAGAAATGACCCTGCTAGTGCATTATCCATTGTTCCATCCAAAGTAGTCATGGTGCAGGATGTATGAAAATGTTATAAATGCAAAATTGGCACCGTAGGTGATCTTGAAATATTCCAAGCCTATGAAAAACTATGTGAGAACAAGATTGTGAAGGATGAATTCCATATAATCAAGAGAAATGGTTTGACCGATGCCGTAGTTTGCCCTATAAGATTCAAAATCGAATGGATATGAATTTTTTTAAGTAGAATTCATGATGGATGCTTTTGGCTGGAAAAAGGTCTAGTAAAGATTACAAAAAGGATAGTATATAGGGTTACAATTTTTCCAACCCTAGATCAGACTAAGACCCTGCACAGTGATTCCAAAGAGATCATTGAAAAGAATACAGGTGCAAAATGGAATAAGAGGGGTATGACTATTGATACTATCACTGATCCTCTTCTAGATTTTGTTGTGAGAATAATATTCCACAAATTCTATCAATCTAGCAAATTGAATAGTGTGCCATGCATAGCTATTAATGTGGCCTACACACTAGTAAAGAAAGATCACACATATGATCTGTCAGAACTTTTGTTGCAACAGATAAATGAAAACCTAGGAGCAATAAGGAGAACAAAAGGTGCTCAATGCAAATTCGGTTCAGTTCTTATGTGTATATTCTTCTATATAATGGAAGAGTTTCCTTCTATAGGAAAGGTAAATTGGAATCCTAACAAAACTATAATTACACAAACTAATGAGTTTATTGATCATATTGGTGACAACTTTGAAGCCCATATGACAAGCTATTTTGAGGATTTCAAGAAATCCATGAAGAAAAGGGTAAGAATACCAGTTTCCTTAGTGGAAAGACATATCAATGATATATGCTTCTTAGTTGATATTGATTTCACCTATACCCAAATAGTAGTTCCAAGGGTGAGATGGCTAAGGTCATTTGGTTATGAACTAGATGTGGATGAAGCATCAGCAAAAATCACTGCATTGCTTGCAAAAGAAATAGACAAGTTTGCCAAGCCTTTAGGCACATATGATGTTGTTAAATCCAAAGTTGTAACAGAGTTAAAGATTGCCTCCATAATGAAGAAGAAAGATAAATTGGTGAAGAAAATAAAGAAGAAATTTGGTGAAGAAATTAAGGCTGAAGTAGAAGAAGAAGATGATGATAAGGATGAATAAGGGCAAGGCCAAATAGAATTGACTCAAGGCCTAGGTGAAGATAAGGAGGAAGGTGTTGAGGAAGCACCAACCCAAGTTAAGCCAAAGAAAAGAAAGGCAATAGTACAGCCTGTAGCCCAACCCAAAACAAAAAAGGGTGCTAAGCCAACTCAAGCCAAGCCACAGATACTAGTCACAAGGGCTACCACAAGGGCATCTTCACAAAAGGTCAAGGAACAAATCAAAGAGAAGAAGAAGGCTATTGAATAGACTGGTGAAGTGCTGAGAAAAAGAAGAAAATATGTAGCACAACTAGATTCTGATGAGGAGGAGAAAATAGAGTCAAAAGATATCGACCAATTCAAAGTGGTAAGTCATCCTCCCAAATCAGCCATAGATAAAATTTGTGAAAATATTAAGAATGTAGATTTTACTGATTTGAAAAGCATTGAATTCAACAAGCTAAGTAAAGAAGAGAAAAACAAAATAGAAGAATCAATATATACCATGATGGCTGAATTCAAGTATACACCTCTAGAGCCAGACAATACCATGCCTAGAGAATTATATGAGATAATTGAAAACAAATAGAATTATTGTCTGAAAATTGAAAAGGAGATAAGAGAATCTACCTTAGCACAAGTGATGCCTAACCTAACAAGAGGTCAAATAACAAAGGCTAATAAGAAATATAGTGGCAATTTCACACCAATGTATAGAGCCTTTGGTATCTTTAAAAAAAAGATTGAAGATGTTCTCAGTAAGTCAACAAAAATATGGAAGTTGATATATGGTTTGACTACTGTCAAGGATGGAGAAGAAGATCCCCTTGAGGGACAAAACACTAAACATGAAGATAAGACAGAGCCTAGTGAGAAAGAGGAGGAAGAAGTAAAGAATACAGAAAAAGGAGAAGAAGAGAAAGATGGAGAGGAGAAAGAAAAAGGTGAGGAGGAGAAGACATGAAAACAAGATGAAATGACACCAGCTGAGCAAGAGAAACAACAAGACTAGAGTGTGCAAGACACACAATTGCCACCTTCTAGCCCTCCTCATCTACCCATCACACCTGTAGACACTATAACTGTAAAGGATGTTCCTAACACTTCTGCTCAAAATATCAATCCTTTAACTATAGAGGATCTCAAAAGAATCCTTGACCAATCCACACAACAAGCAAAATTATGTATAGATCCAGTGTTGGTCAGTGTGGATGAATTGCAAAAGTTAGTAGTAGACACAGTTAGAGATAAGGTGAATCCACAAGAACCACCTTCCATCATCTCTACAACTACTAGTTGTCAACTTCAAATGCAAATAGTTGTTTCATCAAGAATAGTTGACACCATAGTGCAGAAGTCGAGTGTAGCAGGAGACAAAGAAATAGAACAAACAGGACAAACTGTTACATCTAATCCTACAACACAAACACAAGGTGCACTTCCTCACATTTCTATAATTGATCAAGGTAGTAGACAGAAGGAGAAGGAAGTAGAGAAAGCCCCTAAAGAGAAGGAGGAAATACAAACATTGATAAATTTGCCTACCTCAGGAACTCCTTCAAAACAACCAAGCAATGATGCAATGCCACTGCAAATGTCAGCACAAGTACTAGAAAATTTGCAAGGGTGCTTTACTATGGAGACCCTGAATTAGATAAGGAGATAGTCATACCTAGTTATGACTCAAAAATAATAAGCATTGACCAAATAACTAAGAAGTAGGAAGCATTGAATAGAAGAAAGAGGTAGGATATACCTAGGAAGAAGTATAAACAAAAGCAAACATTACATGAGATTAAGGACATCTTTATGGATGCCTTCAGTTTGTTGTCACCAGATGAGACAAAGCATATAATGGAACAATTATCAGATATTGTTGACCAGGTGACAAATGAAGACCAAGAAACTAATGTAAACCTTATGGAATGGTTTGAAAGGAAATTCCAAGGGAAAGTAAATGAGAAAATATCTAGTGAAATTGCACTTTCCTAGGTTGAATTGGCAAAGATGATTGAAAAAGTGAGAAAGGTACTTGAGAATATATTCTCATTGTACAAAAAGCTATGTGACTTTTCATACTTCGCACAGGAGACAAGTGAAAGAATAATGTTCCTAGAGAAGAATCTGAAGATTTCAAGCATGCAACTACCGAAAGATCTAGCTCAAAGCAAGAAACACTATAATCAAATGCTTCACACCTAGAGAGAAGTAGCTGTGTTGATAGCAGAAGAGGCCACCATCAAGGCCAAACTGATACAACTCCAATCTTCCATTACCCTACATTTTGAAGTACTCCATAAAGAACAAGCCTATGCTAAAACTGTTCTCAAGAAAGATCCTAATCTTTCTACTTTAGATGGACTTGTTCACCTTGCTGCAGAGACTACCATCCAACACAAGTCATTGGAAATTACTTTGCATAATTGGGATGTAGCTCTCAAGATGGTTATGGTGATAAATAGCACATTTTTGGTGAAATATGGTCTTAACCCTTAGTACCCTTTGACATTTGTGTCAAAAAGGGGGAGATAAACAAAAAGAGGGAGATATAATATGGGAGATATAACAAAGGGGGAGATATACTGTATAAAAAATGTATAGAGTATCATATTTATCAAAGTTTTGGTTACAGAGTATAGAAACAACTAAAGAGTATCAAATTTATCAAAATTTTGGTTACAGGAATTTTGGCACAATCAGCTTAGGGGGATTTATAATAATTTTAAGGTATATTGCTCCTTGCAAAACTTTTGAACAAGTTTTGAGATTTTGTGCATACGCTGAATAGAATGAATTATGTACCTATAAGGTCAAATAAATAATTCTTAGTTAAGTGTTTTTGACACTCATGTCCAAGGTGGAGATTGTTAGTCTCAGAATGGTTTTGACATTTGAGTTCCAACACACTTAACCACTTTCTACATTGAAGCTGAGTACACTATGTATGCCGAGACAAAATTTCAACAAGTGTAGAATTATCTTTAGGTGCCGAGTAATCTTTAAGTGCTGAGTGACTACAAGTGCCAAGTAATATTTAGGTGCCAAGTCATAGATGATGCCAAGCAGGATAGAATCACTACAGGAGCCAAGTGAGCTAGTTTCTTATATGTGCTGAGCATTAGGAATTAGTAAGTGCCGAGTAACACAAAATGCATATATAAGTTTGAAAAGGCACAAACTTAGATGTAAACCATTTTTATGGCTGACATATGATGAATCTTGAAGGATCTAAGTGATAAGATTGAATCTTTTATATTTCTTACACAATCTACATGTAGCCAATAAGAAAAATGGAGAAGGCATGCAACCAATAATAAAAGTGCAAGGAATGAGCGAGAAATAAAGATTCAATATGGATCATAGATCCATACCTAACCCCAAGTCTTCGAAAGTCTTTATAAGGAAGATAAAATCTCATTGTGAAGAATGAGAAAAGAAAATTATGGAAATCTATAGTGAAATTCAAAGTGAAAAGTGAAAAGACTTAGAGGAAAAGAGAAGCAATTAGATATTTAGTTGATAAGAACAAAGCAAGGAATACAAAAAGTTATCAGATTTTAGAGAATCAAGATCAAAGAGAGTAGATCAAGTGCCTAAATTCAGCAATCAAGGATTGTAAGCTATCAGGTTTATTATACCTAATATTCTCTAGCAATTGTATTAGAAAGGAAATCCTATGTTGATAGGTTATCTTAACAGCTAGGTTGTAGATCCTTTGAAGAGGTGATTAAATCCTTTAACAGGGTGACACTTAATGAAAAGTGTTTGTAAATCTTTTAACCAAGTCACTATTGATATAGTGTAAAGCCTTTAACAGGGTAGGCCTTTCATAGGGCAGACCATCAGAAGTGGTCAAAACAATTATTATTGCAGTGATTTTGTGGGTATCATCCCCACCCCAATTTTACCTTCTTATTCCTAGAGGGTTTCTGGGTTACTAAAATCTAGTGTTATGTGTTGTTGATGCATGTGTTTACTTCATGTTTACTTCATATGTTTACATGCATGTAATATACTTTCAATTAAATTTTTTAATGAAAAAAGTGTAATACTTTTGATTCACCCCCCGTCTTAGAAGCATTCTTCCCATTTGAATATTCTAACAGTGCTTTGAATTTTAAATTTCCTCTATCAATAATAAAGTATCAGAAGGTTTTATTTGAAAATAGAAAATCTATGTTAAAACTTTTGAAAACTTTCCATGTGTCAAGCAAGTGCTTCCCCACTTTGACTAAAGTTTAGTCATTTTCATGAAGTGGTGAAGCATTGATTGTTGATCTTTGGAAGATCAATAATCATGAAAAATTGCTACAACTTTACAATTATGGCTTTAGAATTATGGCCCCACCAATACACTCATCTTCTAGCTTTGAAAATACATGTATTATCTTACCAATCACAACAGTCTATATCATTATGCTCTTCCACCCTGGCATGACTTGACAATTTCCTTAATGACTAGTCCCACTTTTCCACATGGCTAGCAAGCACTTTACCACTTTGATTAAAGTTTTTTCACTTTCACATTGTGGTTAAGCACTACCTATTGATTTTCTAGAGATCAACAATGTTATAGATCTTGCCCTTTTTTATCCAATTAGCAAGGTCATCCTATTAATGTATTGCCATTTTCCAAAATGTTCTGACAATTTGCCAACTATATATACTACATTACCGTATTTTAAAAACTTGCAAGCTCATGACCTCATCAAGTGCTATGTGTCAAGTGAATGCTTTACCTCTTTAGGTAAACATTGCACATGTTTGTGAAGTAGTAATATGCCCAACTTTTATCTTCCAAAGATCAAAAAATCAATGATATGGTAGAAAAAGTAACCCCACTACTTTTCTCAACCAATGATATTGCTAGAAAATTGAATGTGCACTAACCCTTACTAATAGCTTTAGAAAAGTATTGACAAATTTTGATAAGATCTAGTCTGTGTCGCGTATTGAAAGCTTAACATCACCAAGTGATATGTGGCACAAATGTGCTTGCCTTCATTTGCTAAAAGTCATGCAAATTCTAAATGTGGGCATGCACTCACCATTGATCTTCCAAGGATCAACGAATGACCAAAATACACCATCAAAATTAAAATAGTTTGCCAAATACTTAGGAAAAAACCATGGTTAACGCATTTCTTAAAATGAAAGGTTTTAATTTCATGAAAAGTAATAAAATAATTATGGGAAAAATGAAAACTTAGGATAAAGGCTTCCTATGTAGTTTAATTAAAATATTACTTTCCACTATTTTGAGGGCTAGGGTACCAAAAAAAGGGTTTATCAACTTTTGGAAGATTTCATCTAAGGTTTTAACAAATTTCATAATTTTTTAAATACAAAGTTAGGGTTTTTCACTATAGGGTGTAACAAAATACTTAGAGTGAAAAACTAGGCCAACAGAGTTGTTTACAACTTCATAATCTCTTCTCTTTACCAAGTTCTCTATATCATTTTTTCTTTCTCATTATAAAACTAATCCCCCTTAGGATATATTTCATTTTTTTTTTAGCATTCTCTTTTAAATTCTCTATCTCTGATCTCATTAAACAATTTCTCATATGTAACTTGTTTCATATTATACATCTTCCCCATTTTGTCTTTCATATTCTCCCTATTTGATAACAATGCCAAAGGTAACAATAAGCTTCAATGAGAAACTTATAAACCCTTGTAGTTATACCTCATACCTCACATACATGGATTAAATCTTTTGTTTTACAAACATTTTTAGAACTCTAGGAAAGCTCCTAAAGAGTGAACTCCTGAATCGACTCCATAAAGATATTTTTATAAAACATGAATTGATGCAATATGCATATTTACTTTTTCAACATTGGATAGGGGATGGATCTATAATTCACCTTTTAGATAGTCAAAATCATCCCTAGGAAATGAATTTGTGAATATATCTACTATCTGGACCTTATCTTCAACTTCACTCTTCAAATATAAATTATTGTCATCATGAGTTTTGACAAAACCAATTAGGACCAAATAGAAATGTAATCTTTCATACCATGCTCAGGGTGCCTCCTTCAATCCATAAAAATATTTTCATATAGTTTACATGCTATATAATTTTTGTCTTTCTCCATAAATCATTTACATTGTTCTATGTAGACCTCTTCTTGTTAGAATATTTAGAATAACTGAGGGGGTTGGGTGGGGAGTTAATCAGTTATCTAAGGTCTAGATGTACTGATTGAATACACAAACACTTAAAAAACTTCAGATCTTAACATTCATTAGATCAACTTCTATAGTAAACTTGTAGTAACATAAACTACTAGTCCATTGTCCTAAATTTTATTATCTTGCAGAATGTAAACATTAATTATAAAGCATCAAAAATAACATCCACACAAGTTTGGCACTAGGATTTAATGTGGAAACTCAATTTGGGAAAAAACACCAACAACATGCCAACAATATTTCATTCTTCTGAAGTGAGCTCTATTAGGCGCCAACCCTGTTAAAGGTGACAAAATTGATGCAGGAGCATCTGCATGTTGGTGTGGTTTGACCTTGGAGTTGGAGACTCGGTCAAAGACTAAAGGGTGACTTGGTTGATATTGAGTTGGTTTGGTTGTTGTGTTAACCAAGTGACTTAGTTAATGAAGATGTTCAACAATGCTTGGGTCACTCAATAGATATTGGTGCTTAGTTAGTGAAGGAACTCAGTTATGTCTGGTTGAATGATGGCACTCAGCATGGTTTTCATTAACATTCAATTTGGTATTGATTCTTGTGGTGCTTGAGTTGTCAATGAGCCAAATTTTGGTATTTAATTTGTGTATGAGTATTTAATTTGTATTGTAGCCAACTTGTTGCTTATGCAAATATGGGTTTATTTTAATTTGTAACGGTTTACACCAACTTGTGGCTTAGTTGGGTATAAGTAAAGGGATTTTTTGGAGTCTTAAATCATCATTTAGATCATCTATCATGGAGAAAAGGATGAAATGTAGGAGAAACCTTTGAAGGGCTAGTAGTTGAGGCTTGGTAAACTCGGTAATTTCTTGGATGGCTTGCGAGCACAAGTTAAGATTTCCTTTAGGTTTTCTACTAGAGTGTGGGTCTAGACTAGCCAAGATTAGTGTGGAGTTAGATCTTAAGGGATCTTACATAACTATTTTTTAAATTTCTTTTGTATTTGGCCCTAACCCAGAAGGCCTTACAACTAAGCATATTGTATGTAAATAATTGTTTTATGAATCAAGTATTGTGATCTAATATCAGATCTTTTATTTGTGATGTGTTTTCATTGTGCAATTTTTTGAAGGGATCTAGATTACCTCGAGTAGGGGTACCCTTGGATTCTCACTACATTAGGTGGTATCAGAGCTCATTTATTCCCAAGTGTGTAGACTATTGAAGTTGAGGTAGTTTGCAAGAGGACTCAAGTGAAGGTTGGAAGATAAGGTTGACCTTGTGGAGCTAATTGATCTTCTAGATTTGTGGATTTTATGAAGAAGGTTTGCAAAAATATTGGAAGATGCCTCCATTTACCCTAGGGAAATTGATGATCTTTGTGATGTTGTGGAGGAAAATATCTCATAGAAGAGTAGAGTTTAATTTAGATATGAGATCACATTATTGAAGAGTGACATTATTGCTGAAATTTTTAGTTCTTTAGGTGGTGTACCTAGTCATGCAAGTACTAAAGATGGTCATGAGTAAGTTTTTGAAGACTTTGAATTTTCTAGATTGAGTGGTGAGGACAAAACTGATCATGTGGAGAAACCTATGAGAAATAGGGCTTGCTAGTTTGCTAGGCTTGGATCTTAGTTGAAGTTGAAGCATAAGATGGAGGTTTCTAATTTCTTAGGTACTTTGAATCCCAAAGACCTGATTGATTGGATTCATGAATTGGAAGACTACTTTGAGCTTGAGGATATTAGAGATGAACTCAGAGTAAGCTTGGCACAAACTAAGATGAAAGGACATGTTACTCTTTGGTGCAAGGAACTGTAAAGAGACAAAAAGGAGGAAGGTGAAATAAAGATCACTAGATGGAGGTTGATGGTTACTAATTTAAAGGCTAAGCTCATTCTTAATAAATATGAACTTGAATTATTCAAAAAGTTGCATAATTTGAAATAGAAGGACATGACTATGAAATATTATATCAAGGATTTCTACAAGTTGACTATTTGGTCTAGGCATTAATAATTGTCAAAGGAGAAGGTATCTCAGTACATTAATGGTTTGAGATTCAACATCCAAGGTGAGGTTGGTATGTTGAAGATTAATTCAAATGAGGATGCTTATTAGTATGGCCTAAAAGGAATAAGACAAGATGAAGAAGAAGAGTCAAGGTAATTCTAGAGGGAAGCAGAAGCAGGATAGCTTGACAAAAGATAAACCAATTGATGAAGATGAATAAAAACTTGTTGATTAGAAGGGAAGGATAGGTATAGGTGAGTTTAAGGGTACTTTTTCCAAATTTTGAGTAGGAAATAGATTTTATAAATTTCCTAAGGCGGGTGATAGAAGAGTTGTTGTTGTGAATGAGATTGAAAACCCTACTAGCAAACATGAGCAAGTAGAAACTTTACTAGCTCGACACCTATCGATGGGTTAGAGGACAATGGAATCATGTTAGAGAACTAGTTTATTTAGAACTTTTTGTAAGTCATGTGATAAAATATGTAAGGTGATTATGGATGGTGGTAGTATTGACAACCTTGTTTTTGAGGAGATGGTTCAAAAACCTAGTTTGAGAAGAGTAAGACATCCTTATCCTTATAGGATTGACTGGTTGCAAGGTGAGCATGCTTTGGAAGTGAGGGAGTAGTACCTTTTTGATTTCTAGATTGGGTAGTATAAGGATCAAGTGTTGTGTGATATTATGGACATGGATAGTAGTCATGTATTCCTTGGTAGACCTTGGCTGTATGATTGAAGGGTTGTGCATTATTGTGTCAAGAATATATTTACAATTGATAAAGGTTGCATAAAGAATTCTCTCATTCCTTTGTAGAATGAAGATCTTGGTATAAGGAACCTGATTATTGGTAGCCAAGTTGAGTTGGTAGATTCTAAAAGGGCTAGAGATCAGGGTGGAAAACAAACCTATAGCACACCCAGGATGGATGTAAAGAAGCAAAAGAAGAGAAAAAAAAAGATCATACTTGCTAAGGACTTGGAGAATATTTATGTGAAGAAAAATTTTAGGATTTATGTAATAAATCCTAGAATATGTTCTTCCAAGTATTAAGAACATATTTTTGAACCTAGGTGTCTAATGCAAGAAAATCCTTGGTTGGCTAGCAATCCTACATGTTGGTGTGGTTTGATCTTGGAGTTGGAGGACTCAATCAAAGAATGAAGGGTGAATAAGTTGATATTGAGTTGGATTGGTTGTGTTAATCAAGTGATTCAAATAATGAATATGTTCATCGATAGTCAACTTACATCAATAAATTCATAATAATTTGTGTTTCAGTCGACTTGTGGCTTATGAATTAAACCTGTTTCAATGAATATTGTGGCTTATATCTAGATATGACATTCAAATCAGATGGAAGACTACCTTACCAATAAATTTTCACATCAATGGCAATATAAAAATTGCTCCAGTTGTAGTTTCTAGCAATCTCCATCTTTGGTATTGATGGAAACACCTCTAGTTACAATGCAATCCAAAACATGTATTGCATCGAGAAAAATACCTTTGTGTATTCCATTAGATCTTTATTAATATCCTTAGTTTCATTTTGATTCTCATTTTTGTGTCTAACAATCTCTTTCTTTTAGTTTTATTTTGATTCTCATCCATGCAACTTTGATATGAAACTCATAAGCTCTCTTTATCATATTAGATTATGAAATCAATTAGATTCTTCTATATTGTTGGCAATACCTTGCATACATTCTCCCTCTTTCTTATTAAATCTTTCATGGTAACATATACCATCCATCTCTCTCTTTGAAATAAATACCAAAGATATTTTATCTATCTAATGCATCTTTTCTATGTAGATATCTTCATGTTAGTACTAAATTTATCATATGTCATCTGTGTATGACTAATAACATGATTTTCTTCTTCTTCCTCCACTACTACTTTAGCCAACTCCTAAAGTAGGATTGTCTACATCAATTTTTAATATATTATGATCAATACATTTGATGTAGAGCACCATTTCAATTTAAGTAGTCTTGTATAGGGGAATCAATCCTAATTTTCCTATTAGATAGTCATGACCATCCTTAGTGTAATACAATCTATAGTCATCTATTCCTTTCAGATATCTCAATATCCTTTTCACTTCTATCATGTGATTCTCCTTAGGAATTTTAGAAAATCTTGCAACTATCCCAACTACTAATGCAATATTAGGTCTACTCTGAACAACATATTCTAGTTTTCCAATCATTGATCTATACAATGTTTTGTTCACATTAGTAGAATCATAATTCTTAGATAACTTATGTCATGTGGCCATAGGTGTACTAATTAGTCCTAAATCTTGCATTCCAAATTTCTTCAATGTCTCCTTGATGTATTTGGCTTGAGTAATGAAGATCTCTTGCTTCATTTGATATACTTTTAAACCAAAAAAGAATTTGATTTCACCAAACATAGACATTTAAAATTCCTTATTCATCTCATTTGCAAATGGTTTGCATAATGATTCCTTTCCTCCAAATATCATATCATCAAAAAAAATTTAGATAACAATATCTCATTGTTACTACTAGTCTTCAAGTATAGATTATTGTTATCATTAGTTCTAGAAAAACTAATCTTCACCAAATAATTGTGTAGTCTTTCATACCACACTTTAGGGGCTTGTTTTAAACCATGTAGCACCTTGTGAAATTTACAAACCATATTTTTTCATTCTCTGGTTAACCAATCCTTATGGATACTCTCTATGGTCTTCTTCTTCAAGTATTCCATTTAGAAATATTGATTTGACTTCTATTTGATATACCTTAAATCCTTTATAAGAAAATATTCAAGTAGTTTTCTAACTCCTCCCAATCTAGAAATGGGGGAAAGAGTTTCCCCATTGTCAATTCCATCAACTTGTGCATATCCTTTGCATATCAGTCTATCCTTGTTCCTTGTGACTTCATCCCTTCCATCTAGCTTATTCCTAGCTACCCACTTTGTTCCAATAACATTTTTTTCCTTAGGTCTAGGTACTAGTGTCCATGTTTTTTTAATCTATCTTCTCAATTTATTCATTCTTTGCTTGTATCCAATCCTCATTCTCCAAAGCATATTTTACTAATTTGGTCTTAAACTCACAAATTAAACATGTCTCACTTCTAAATATTTTCCTTGCCATAATACCAGATTCTTTATCTCCAATGATTTTCTCGAGTGCATGATGTCTTCTTACATAGTTTTCTAGTACATGTTCTTTCCTTCTTTTTGTTTGAAATATAAGAGGAGTAATTGAGAGGGGAGGGTTGAATCAGTTACCACAAAAATAAATCAAACATCCCTTAAGATGTTAATACAATTCAAAATCAAACTCTATTAAAATTGAAATATTATTGTAGCTCGGTTAGCACTAAATTACTTGGTTAACATAGTATCTCAGTTAATATTGAAAATATACACTATTACTTGTTTAACACTAAAAATGCAAATATTATGATATTAAATTTGATTAACCTTAGTTAACTTAATTGTAGAAACATAAAGAAAATAACATGAACACATGTGACACTAGGATTTAACATGGAAACCCAATTTGGGGAAAAGCACCAATTGTAACTAGTTATTATTTTCCACTCTTCTAAATGGAGCCCTTTTAGGAGCCAACCCTATTAAAGGTTAAAAAATAAGCTGTTAGGTGTGACCTTGTTTAAGGATTTAAATCACCCTATTAGGAGTGGCCTTGTTAGAGGTCTTTAGATAGTTCAATATACAAATGCCAAGTTATTAGAGGATTTGGAAAATAGCTATTAAGCTAACTCTGTTAAGAGATTTGATTCATTGCTACAATTATTAGAGAGTAATAGTGATACAACCTGATTGCTAATGCAACTATATTTTTTGATTTTAGACCTCTATTTTGGCTTGAGTAGATAACCTCCTTGATCAGATAAAAGTTTGCATCTCAATCAACTAAGAATAATCTGATATCCTTCCAATTTGCTTCATTGATTTATCTTTTCAATCCCATGCTTCTTACCTTTAATCCAACAACTTGACCTTATACTTATATCATTTACCTTGGCAAGTCATCTTAAATACACTTTCAAACAATCAATATTCATCCCTTAAGTCAGCTAGACTTTAAAAATAAATTTATCAAACTAAATATGCCAACTCAAGAAAATCCTTTGTTAGCCAACCTAGCTCGGTTAACACTAACTTAGAAAAGACTTTCTTTTAGAATTCCTTTGGTAATTGAGTGAATTTAGCTAAGACTACATCCTAGACTAAATTCCCTTTGGTAACCAAGTGACATCAATTAACAATGTTTCTATACTAACTTCTCTTTGGTGCCCGAATGAACTCAGTAGACATTGTCTTCCTAAAAACTCCCTTTGGTGCCTATGTGAACTTGGAAGACACTGAATCTAAACTTGATTATCTCTAGAATGCTTGGCAGACACTAGAAACTGTCTTCATCACCCAAGTGAGCTTGCTAGACATTGACTAGTAAAGACTTGACATTTTGTGTAACATCAAAGACAATATACAATTGAACAATTGTTTTTAACAATCTCCCTCTTTAGCATTTATGGCAACAAAACATGTCATAATACAATGAAACTTTAGAGAAAATTAAAATTAAGGATAGTATCCTTAGTTTTATTCTAATTCTCATCTATGAGAACCCCCTCTATCAGTATGAACCCCCTTTGAAATCAATCTCTCCTCTAGAATGATTCTCTAATTACTCTGATTGTAGTTTCTCCCTTTGTCAAAAAAATTTCCTTTGTTCTACTTCATCTAACTTAACATCAAACTCTCCATCTTTGACAACTCATGCCAAAAGAATACAAAATCACAAAATTTCTTGATATTGACAATAAACTCTCCCTCTTTAAAATATTATGCCAAAGATAGTATTGAATGAACTTCCCATGTGCCTGATGTACTGATTCATATGCAATCCGCTCTTTATAATACTACATCAACTTGAATGATCTTCATTGTTGGCATTATATTGTATTTTTCATTAGTGACAACACTTACTCGATTCTAAATGATTACTAAATTCATGACTCAGTCTATAGTGTATACTGAGCATTCAGTGGTTACCTTGTAGGTTCATCACTTAAGTAGTTAATACCAAGCATTCCTGAAGCTACTGAGTGAGTGCGCAGTCAAGCAGTTCATACCAAGCATTCATGAAGCTATCGAGTGGGTGTGCAACCTTGTAGTATCTACCAAGCATATCCTGTTCATTGAGCTTCATAGTGTCTACTGAGTGATGGAAGCCCAATGTTTATTGAGTAATGAAAGTGTAGTGTTTACCAAGTGAAAATAAGGTAAACGAAGGATTCAGTTTTTACCGAGTGACACTACATCTACCGAGTCGCCTGTGGTTACCAAGTTCAAAACTACATTGAGTGATTAGTATGGAATGAGCCTTCACTTCTACCAAGAGCATGACAATGCCAAGTAATGTAGTTAATGCTGAGTATCAGAAGGTCACTGAGTTAGTTCAGTTAACCTAAGTTATTTACTACTAGGCCGACTCAATAATGTTTTGTTCATTTTTGTTTTAGCCGACCTTGCAAATTTTAATTATTGGAATGGTATATATGTAATCTATTATATCATTTACAATATATGCATGAAAGTATCAAGAGAGACATGTAATGTTTTAAGAAGTATAAATATGAATTAGTAGAAGAGTAGAATATTTAGCAAGGTCTACAAGGAACAGTAAAGATTCATCAGTCACAAGAGGTGATCTATATTTCAAGGATCTAATCTGCAATCAAGTTTGTAAGTAGATCCACTATTTCATCCTAATAGGTGAATCAGTTTTGTAAATCCTTTAACAGGGTAGACTTAATAGTCTTTGTATAAATCTCCTAATAGAGTGCATACTTCAGTGTATGTTTGTAAAATCCTCTAACAAAGTGGACCTAGTAGTCCTTTGTGCTCCTAACAGGGTAGATCACTAGAAGTGGTCAATGTAAGCTTTAATAGGCCAATCTCATACTGTAGTAATGAATTTTTGTGGGTAACATCCCCACCCTAGTTTTACTTTCTATTTGGAAGGTTTCTGGGTTACCAAATCACTATGTACATGTGTTATGGATGTTTGATTTCTCATATATGTAGTAGATTAGATGAATGAATGATGAATAGTATATATGGTTAAAGTGTTGAATTGTTTAAAGTTTTGAAGTTACTGATTCACCCCTCCCCTCTTAGTAACCAATCATATCTTAAATATTTCCAAAAATTGGTATCATAGCTTTTGTGGTTCTCAAGATAAAAGTTTGATAGCTTGAGGAAAGATCAAGGATAATGGAGATATTTAGGCTTGATAAAGCTATTGAAAATGAAAAGCTAGATCTGGAAATGGCCATGGCTCAACTCAAAGAAGAAAAAGAGCATCTTTCTCAATCCCTAAAGAGAAGGAAGGAACTTGAAAAATAAATGAATGACCATCAAGTTGTTGAAGAAAAGATTGAAGACATTTTATTATCAAGCAGTTCAAATGAAGCTAATGAGGGAATCAAGGAACTCCTAGCAAAGAATGGCTCTCTGCAAGAGGAAGTAAGAAAGCTTAAAAGAGAACAAGAAATCTAATCAATCAAGCTATGTGAAGTTTTCGAACAAAGAAACAAGGCAACTGAAGACTTAGAGATAAGATATAATCAATCCAATTAGCATGAAGATCTTGTGGATCAACTATCTAATGCAAATGAAGAAATTATGAATCTGAGATCTGAAAATGGAAGCCTAAGGAATGATTTAATCACTAAAAGACAAATCAATGAAAGGTTACAAAGTGACTTAAGATCTAAAATAAAAATCAATGAAAGTTTGAAAAATGATCTAAATGCTGAAAAACAAATCAATGAGAGAATGATGAAATCTCAAGTAGACATGACTCAATTAAATCAACAAAGTGAACAGAGTCTTCATAGACAAAAAGGTAAAGCCAAACTTGGTTATAAGGAAGAGGATGAAACCTCCAAACAAGGTGCCCAAAGGAATCAAAGACCTACTTGAAATCACTATGGTAAGTTAGGTCACACATCAAACAAGTGTTGGAACAATGGAAAAAGTAAATTCAATGGTAAATGCTACAGTTGCAGTTAGCATGGTCATAAAGAAAATGAATGCAAGGAAAAACCAAAATTTGAAGGAAATTGTCACAAATGCAACAAGCATGGTCACAAGGCATTCCAATGCAAATTCAAATCATTCGATCCAGCTAAACAACTTGTTAAAGAAATATTTGGATGGGGCTACAATACCTGGTGTAGATGTCATTATTGTGGAGAATATGGACATATTGGTATAAGCTGTGCAAGACATGACCTAAGGAAGAATGACACTACTATAAGGTGCTATACATGTACAGAACTTGGTCATATAGCTAAAAACTGCATGAACATAGGAAAATTTGAAGATGAAAAGAAAACTAAAGCTGAAAAGATTTGGAAGTAGATGAGGAAACAGTGGATTCCTAAATATACCAAGAAAGATAGTTCAAATGATGGCAATGTCACTCAAGAAGTGGATGACTCCACCATTTCCAGTTAGATTCATAAACAAGGATATGGAACTGCATCTTCTAGTAATATCTCAAGCAGTTCCAAAATTAAAGAAAGAAAAATGATCAAATTAGTATTCTAGATACACAAGGATCAAAGAAAGCATATCTTTCACTGAGTTGCATCTACTGAGGAAATTCGATTGAAGACCTTACTGAGCTAGGTCAGGAATAAACAACAGTTTTGTTTGATCACCAAATTATAAGATTCTTCCAAGAAAGTGAATGGCATAGCCTGTAAAGCACTATGTCATCTCATCTACCTTGGTACCAAGCATTTATGGAAAAAAATTTGTCAAAAGGGTAGAATTTGATTTCATTTTTCACTGCAATTACAAAGCTAAGAAATTTCTAGCAATTCCAAAGCAAATTCCAAGTGATTTCAAGAAATTTTCAAGTAGAGAATTTGTTTAGAATTTTCTTACACCTACTGAGCAAAAATGGCATCTGGGAGTAGCAGTAGCACCAAGGAAAAAAGAGGTTTAGAAATGCTAGTTAAAGGTGTGGAGTGGAAGGCACTGAATTTTAAGCTAGTTCCAGTAATTGTAGAATCACTTGACCCCAATGGAGCTCAATCACTAACTCCACCAAAGGTACTTCTCATAAATGACATTCATACACATTTCAAATGTTCTATTCAAGAGATTGGAAACCTAGAGATGGACAATTCCCTAGAAGAAATGAGTGTTGATGGCTCTTTAAAACTCGAGGATAAACATCTAGAGACCAAAGGGTTAACCGATATCTCGCACATGCCTAGAAGTTTCCAAATTAAGTGGATCAAGTACATACTCAGTTGTATTCACAATGGGAAAATTTGGTTAGAGCAGCCAGTGTTAATAACCAAGAAGATGATTCATAAGATTACCGGTCTCCCCATGCTAAATAAAGTGAAAACTACCAAAACCCTAGGTTGGGAGGAGGTATAGAAGCAAACCCTAGCTGAATGGCATGGTAGAGGTTTGAAGGTCAGCATTGTATATAATGTTGAATTAAGGTTTGGCATTCACATCATTGCCCACAAAATTTATAGCTCCAGTCATTTGAATAGTGTGCCCTATGAGGCTATTGATTTGGCATTCAAAATTGTGAAGAAAAATCTCGAATTTGACCTATCAAAATTGTTGTTGAAACAATTAAACAAGAATATGGATAGTATAAGGACTTCAAAGAATAATCCCTAAAAAAATGGTTCTCTATTAATTTGTTTGTTCTTCTATATTAAAAAATTCTTTCCATCAAAGGGCTTGGTTGTATGGAGAAAAGATATTCCAATTTTATATCAGATTAATGAGTTTATTGCTAACATGGGTGTAAACTTTGAAAAGGTTATGGATAATTATTTTAAAGATTTCAAGGAAAGAATGAACAATGGGTTTCAAATTCCACCCAAACTGGTTGAAGATTACAAAGATGATGTATGCTTCATGGTTTACTGTGATAAGGCATACATTCAGGTAGTCAGACCCCGAGTTACATAGGTGAAACCTCTTCCTTATGAGGTGAATATTGATGAGGCCCAGGACATTATTGAAGCATTGGTAAATGAACCTATAGATCCTAAGCTTACTACCTTTGGTACTTATGATGAAGCCAAGACTAGAATTGAGCTTGAAATCAAGCTATCCCAAGCTATAAGCAAAGGCAAGAGAAAGATAGCAAAGTTGAAAATTGCAACTGACCCTCTTATGCTTACCAAAGGAAAAGGTGAGGATGAAGAAGAAGAAGAAGAAGGTGAAGAACTTGAATCTAAAAAAGAAGAGGAACCTTTGAAGAAGAAAGGGAAGGCAATTATCACCAAACCTAAGAAGAAGCCTAATGTAGTATTCTCTAGAAGAACCAGACAAGGCAAGCAGGAAACTGTACTTGTCAAGCCTCCACTCACATTTGAGGAAAGGCTAAAACAATTGGAAGAGGGAGCTGGCATCAAAAATTTCAAAGCATTGAAATTTGAAACAAGGAATGATGCAGAGAAAATGCAAATTGAGGAACTAGTACTCAATAAGATGTGAAAATGGAAATACTCCCCAGACTAGCTTGCCCCTCAAATCTCCAAAGAGTTGTTGGAGAGATTACAACCAAGATGGGAGTGAGCCACCTAAAAGGTCAAAGACATATATGAGAAATCCCTGAAGAATCTTCTATCGAGTCTCACTAAAGTAGAAATGAAGGTAACAATGAAGAACAATGAAGGTAAAACAATGATTAGATTTCACACATGTTTGATTTTAATTAAGGACATTGAAGATGTTGTAAGAGATGCAACAAACATATGGAAGAATATCTATCATCTGCAAAAGCCCAGTGATGATCTTGTTGAAATCAAGGATGATGACAATAGTGACAATGATTATTTTGACAGCACTCCATCCATCACAGTTACTCTAGGAGAGCTACATGCACTAATGGAAGAGAAAGAGGAAGAAGACAAGGAGGAAGAAGCACATGAGGTAGAAAAAGATGAAGTAGATCCAGTAAAAATTGCAGCAAAAGTTATTGCATCCCTTCCTCACTCTCCACCAAAGACTATTACATCTACTTTGGAGATAACTTCTTCAAGTGAGATTGTGAGCACAACAATCACATCTATTGCTCAATCTTCACCAACCACCTCCCAGCTCTAGATATTTGAAACTAAAGTGTCAAGCACTTTATCTACCAAGCTATCTATCACCTCTTCAATCACTGAGTCAGCCTCCTTAGACCCTTCATCAACAATGAGTGTACTAGTAAGTTCCACAATTTTGTTTTCATCAATTCCAGTAAGTTCTATAGTTTTGTTTCCATCAACATCATCTATATCCACTTCAACCCCAATTAGTTCAGATACTACTATGGGTACTCTACTGAGTGTGATACCATTTTTAGGAAGTGTTTCAGTTTTTTATCCAGTTAGCACTTCTATTGGCATTCAATCCTTGGGTCCTATCCCAGTTTTCACTGCTAGCCCTTCTATCTCCACTATTGTGTCTATTCCTAAGGTAAAACCAATAATCACAGAAGTCAAACAAAAGCATCCATTAAAACTTCTAATCACTAGAAAGGAAATTGGAGAAGACATTAACTTAGACATAGAAATAGTTATTCCTAAGATTGACTATGACACTGCTACCATTGAAGAGATGAGGTTAGCCAGTCAACTCATAGAGATGAAAGCTATGTAGAAACAGTTAAGATTGGAAAGGGATAAGGAATATAGAATAATTGAGAATGCCAAGGATATAATTATAGATGCTATAGGTGTTGAAGTAGATTCTACTCAACACATTGTGATTCAGTTAGAAGAGGTAGTACAAAAATTTAATGAAGATTCTTCCAAAAAAGAGAAACTTATTGAGAAAGCTAAAAGAATTTTTGATAATAAGGTGCTAGAGCATATTGCTCAAAAGATAGCAATCAAGCAAGTTGAATTGTCAACATTTTTGGGAAATTTTGAAAATTCCTTTAATAAGAGATGAGGTTAGCCAGTCAACTCATAGAGATGAAAGCTACGTAGAAATACTTAAGATCAAAAAGGGATAAGGAATACAGAATAATTGAGAATGCCAAGGATATAATTATAGATGCTATAGGTTTTGAAGTAGATTCTACTCAATACATTTTGATTCAGTTAGAAGAGGTAGTACAGAAATTTAATGAAGATTCTTCCAGACAAGAGAAACTTATTGAGAAAGTTGAAAGAAAATTTGATAATAAGGTGCTAGAGCATATTGCTTAAAAGATAGCAATCAAGAAAGTTGAATTGTCAACATTTTTGGAAAATTTTGAAAATTCCTTTAATAATGCAGCATCACTTTTTGCCAAACTTTTTGATGTTTCTAGTTTTTCTAAAGAAATAAAGGATAAGCTAAATAAGATTGACATTGATATGCAATCAAGTGCATCCAAGTTAAAGATGGACTCCTCTTCCACAACCTCCCATCACACCAAAATCAGATATTTGGCAGATGTACAGGCAGAACTATTGAGAGAGGAAGCAAGGATCCTGTCTACACTCATAGACATCCAACACATGATCCTTCCTATCATGGACACAATGCAAAAACATATTACTCATTGCAAAACATTGGTCGAAGATCAGAACTTCTCAGTGGCTGATCACTTGATCCAATTATCAGTAAGAGTCCAAATTGCTCTCTCCACCTATCAAACTTTGTAGCAGACTTGGGATAATATTTTTTCCACCATCCTTAAGGTAAATCAAGAATTTATATCTCATTTTGGTGTAGTCATATAAATTGTATATATGTAATCCTGTGGCATTATTGTCAAAAAGGGGGAGAGATTCAACATAATAAGTGAGGAGAGTTATCACTATAAGTGATAGTGGGAGTTAGCACTCAATAGAGTTAGCATGTGTACATAAGTATCTTTGTATATACATCATCAAGAAGATATATATAGAAATGTATATGCAGCAGTTCTACAAAGATCAATTTTGAAAAACCAAAATTCATTGAGTCAGGTAATGTACATATGTTTTGGCTTATAAGTGTTTTGTCACTAATGCCAAAGGGGGAGGTTTTTGGCATTATATTGTATTTTTCATTAGTGAAAACACTTACTCGATTATGAATGATTACCAAATTCATCACTCAGTCTATAGTGTATACCAAGTATTCAGTGGTTACCTTGTAGGTTCATCACTTAAGTAGTTAATACCGAGCATTCTTGAAGCTACCGAGTGAGTGCGCAGTCAAGCAGTTCATATGAGCATTCATGAAGCTACCAAGTGGGTGTGCAACCTTGTAGTATCTACCAAGCATACAATGTTCATCGAGCTTCATAGTGTTTACTGAGTGATAGAAGACTAATTTTTATCGAGTAATGAAAGTGCAGTGTTTATCGAGTGAAAGCAAGGTAAATGAAGGATTCAGTTTTTACCAAGTGACACTACATCTACTGAGTCACATGTGGTTACTGAGTTCAAAACTATGTCAAGTGATTAGTATGGATGAAGCCTTCACTTATACTAAGTGCATGATAATTCCAAGTAATGTAGTGGACACTGAGTATCAAAAGATCACCGAGTCAGTTTAGTGAACTCGAGTTATTTACTATTGGGCCAACTCAATAATGTTTTGTTCACTTGTGTTTTAGCCGACGTTGCAAAGTATAATTATTGGAATGGTATATATGTAATGTATTATATCATTTACAATATATGCATGAAAGTATCAAGAGATACATGTAATGTTTTGAGAAGTGTAAATGTGAATCAGCAGAAGAGAAGAATATTCAACAAGGTCTACAAGGAGCAGTAAAGATTCATCAATTACAAGAGGTGATCTATATTTCAAGGATCTAATCTACAATCAAGTTTGTAAATAAATCCACTATTTTATCCTAACAGGTGAATTAGTTTTGTAAATCCTTTAACAGGGTAGACTTAACAGTCTTTGTATAAATCTCCTAATAGAGTGCATACTTTAGTGTATGTTTGTAAAATCCTCTAACAAGGTGGACCTAGCAGTCCTTTGTGATCCTAACAGGGTAGATCACCAGAAGTGGCCAATGTAAGCCTTAATAGGCCAACCTCATATTGTACTAATGAATTTTTTTGGGTAACATCCCCACCCCAGTTTTACTTTCTATTTGGAAGGTTTCTGGGTTACCAAATCACTGTGTACATCTGTTATGGATGTTTGATTTCTCATATATGCAGTAGATTAGATGAATGAATGGTGAATAGTACATATGGTTAAAGTGCTGAATTTTTTAAAGTTTTGAAGTTACTGATTCAACCCTCCCCTCTCAGTAACCAATCATATCTTAAATATTTCCAACACTTCATATGCTTGATTGATGTATCACTAAACATTGTTTAGTGAGCTTCAGCTAGGGGAATGACTCCTAACTTACCTCTTAGATACAAAAATACATCCTTAGGTAATGACTTTTTGAATATGTCTATAATCTATTATTTTGTATTCACATATTCCAATTTTACTTCCTTGTCTTGCACCAATTCTCTTAAGAAATAATACTTTATTTCAATGTGCTTGGTTTTGGTATGCATAAAAGGATTCTTGGAAATGTTAATTGCACTAGTGTTATCATAGAAAACAACAACATGATCCTTGATTTCTTCCTTCATACCTATCAATAGTTGTTTGAACCAAACAATATTTGAACAATTGATTGCTACAACAACATATTCTACTTCTTCTATAAACTGAGAGATATAGTTCTACTTCTTTCTTGTCCAAGATACTAGCCTCTTTCCAAGAAAGAATGCTCATTAGTGCTCTTTCTATCATCAATACTTCCTACCCTATCAGCATTAGTGAATGCTTTCAATTCAAAGTTTCCTCCTTTCTTATACCACAAATTTTAATCTTCAGTACCCTTTAGATACCTCATGATTCTTTTTATTTTCATCATATGATTTTCTTTTGGAGTAATAGAAAATACAATCACTATACCAACTTCTAATGCTATATTGGGCCTTGTGTGCACTACATATTGAAGTTTTCTAATCATTAATTTTTATGTAGTTTGGTTTAACTCTTTTTGAATAATCATCTTTGGAAAGCTTATGTCCAATAGACATAGGTGTTCCAACTAGTCAAGAATCCTCCATTCAAAACTTTTTTAGAATCTCCTTGATGTACTTTGATTGAGTTATGTAGATACCATCCTTCTTTTGTTAATTTTGCAAACCAACAAAGAATTTAATCTCTCCAAATATTGACATTTAAAATACCTTACTCATTTCATCAAAAAAAGATTTGCAAAAATCATCATTTCCAATAAATAATGTATCATCCACAAAGATTTCCACCAACACAATATTCTTATCTAGTCCTTCTTTGATGTATAGGTAGTTGTTATCATTAGTTCTTTGAAAACCAATCTTTATGAGGTAATCAGGTGTAGGACAAAAAAATGGGCTAAAAGAATAACATACTATGAGCAAATCAAAAACTCAATAATCATACGTTAGCACCCACTAGTCTACCATGAAAGCCAAACTAAACAAAAGAAAGCAAACATAATCAAAAACTCCCTTTTCCGTTTGTAGCTCCCATGTCCTTCTTTCTTCTCCAAATGATTGTAGCTCCAAAGTTGCCTATAGTGCACACAAAATTGAAGCAAAATCCTATGATAGGGATAAAGCCATGAGAATACTTGAAGTGTGATTTTATTGTGAGAGTGAGAATGCAAAATGCAAAGAAGTAGAGACTCCAAGATTCAAAGATTTGGACTTTCAAAACTTAAGCATTCAGATCCAAGAGACCTTCCAAATGAGAGAAGAGTGTTAATTTTATAATCAACACTCAAAGTGAGGGCATTGGATTTGTCACCCTAGATGTGCGATGTGGCAAGAGATTCCTATGACGCATATGATAGAATATGCCAATAGTAGGATTATATGACACATGAGAGTCAAATTTGGAAGAGAATCTATGATGTGTCATAAGATTCCTCAACCCACTTAAAGCCAAGAATTTATGACGAATAAGCCAAATAAGGACATGCGTAAGAGGTAATAATATTTGATTATGACAAGTCTCAGCCAAGTGTCAAAGGAGGATCTATGAGGTGTCAAATCCAAGTGTCATGATGATGCAATATTTTATGGAATATTTGAATTAAAAATCCTTTTATTCCACAAAATAAGAATTAGTAGCAAATGGAATTAATGATGGAAAATAGAACTTAAGAAATTGTAAATTTCCATGGTTTGCAGATAATGAATCAATTAATTAATAAAATTAATTAATTGAGGATGATAATCAAGAAGAATAATTAGTGAGAATAATAGAATTAAATTATGGGTTATTTAATCCTATAGAGAAAATTAGTAGATGATTGGCCAAATTGATTAAATGAATGCGATCGTATCCTTTGATGAAAATGTGACGATGATGGATATCGAATAAGATGATGACTAGTAGATCAAAGCCATGATCAGATTGATTGATTGAAGTTGATAACATGCCAAGGACACATGACATGAATTGGTTGATTTGTAACATTTAATCGACATTGTAAATGCTATAGGATTGAAATTGATTGATAAGGTTTGATCATAATAACACCGATGAACATTGTAAATGTTATTAAAATGGTTGATGATGTCATTATTTGACATTGAAAGCCTCAAAATTTTCAAATATTGAATGACATGAATGATAGCTTGACCTAGCACTGAGAGCCACGACAGTACTAAGGTCAAATTGATAAGATTGATAGGTTGATAGGTTTCCAAGGCACTGAAAGCCACAACAATGCTTAGGAGTGGATAAATGATGATTGATTTGGGATATTTGATTCATTTTAGATTTATTAGGAATGATTTTGAGTGATTCTAGGTTGATTTGGGGTAATTTTGAGTTGATTTGGGGTGATTTCGAGTTGATTTGATATGATTCTAAGTTGATATGAAATTGATGTGAAAGCTGATACGAATGACAAAATATGGTCAATCTGGCCAAAATATCAAAGTTAGTAGAATGAGAAAATGGGAAAAATTAGTATGAAGAAGTGATGAAACTATAGATGCGAACCATTTTTGAGTGTCTACATTTTGCCCCTCTTTGATATAATGTGATTTAGAGTGTTGTATTAAAGAATAACTGATGAGAAAGCCACAACATGCCCTAGTAGGGATAATATATATGGGTTACCCCTCAAGAAATTGATTAAGATAAGCATATGATAATTCAATTTATCGACAACAAGAATACAAAACCATAGCAACTAACAAAATGAAAATCAGAGCTAAAATGTGGAAGTTATGAGGCTAGAGTGCAAAACAGGGCCAATCCAGAGCCTGACAGTGATTGCATGGGTTACCACTAAAGAAAGACACAAAATGATGAAAATGATATTTCATGTTGTCCAAAATGAAGATAAGAATCCAACTCAATTGACGGATTGTAAATTTGAGTTAAAACGCAAAAGTTATGGGCTCCGGAGTGCAACATAGGGGCTCTAGGAGCAGTTCTGGGTATCCTAGGTCCCCAACTGCGCCCAAAACTCAACCAAGTGCGTCATTGATGCACTTGGCAAGCCAAAGTGTGCCATGAAAGTACCAAGTGAATCAATGATGCACTTAGGAAGCTCAAGTGGTCTCAGAAAGTGAAAAATGTGCCTGAGAAGGCCCTAGGGGCCAAAATCAACATGATGGGGGGCAACTAGGAGCCCAAGAGTAATTGCAAGGATTAACAATCCATATAGTGATAAAATAATGAAAATGATAGCTCATTTTTTTCACAAGGAAGATATGAGTCCAACTCAATTGACGGTTCATAAATTGAAGTTGAAATGCAAAAGTTATGGCCTCTGGAGTGCAACCTAGGGGTTCCGGGAGCAATTATGGACATCCTAGGTCCCCAAGTGCACCCAAAACTCAACCAAGTTCGTCATTGACACACTTGGTAAGCCCAAGTGCACCATGACAGTACCAAGTGTGTCAATGATGCACTTTGGAAGCCCAATTGTGCCCTAAAAGTGTAGATTGCACCCTAAAAGGCTTCGGGGCCCAAAATCAGCCCGATTGGACTCAGAATGACCCGAAACTATGCGTGCATGCCCAAAATGATGGAAAGATGTCCTAACATGAGGGAAATCATAAAAAATGGTTGTAATTGGTCAAAGATGATGAGATAAATGTCAGAACAAGGTTGAACTAGGTGGAAAGCCACATAAAGCTGATTGACAGTGCAGGATGATGCAGGAATGCATAAATGCAAGATGAAGATGATTTGGTGAATCAGAAGAAGAAAGATGAGATGAGGAGATGTTAGTATGATGGAAAGACTTTTGCTTCTAAAAAGTGCACTATATGTCAAATGGAGCTTTATTTTGATATGGCAAATGGAATGCAATGCATCATGGCATAAAGGGCCAGAGCACAAATGCAAGCCTTTTGTGTAAACAAGCACGATGTAAACAGAGAATGACCTTGTCCTTCCTAAGGCATATGTACATGCCCCAAATTCTCAAAGGTACATTTTAATAGACAAAAATAGAAAAATATGATCATGAACCATCCCGACCACTCTAATAGATCAATTTATATCATCGAGTAGCATAGGGACATGATCAAAGAAAAAACAAAGCAAAAATAAATCACTCACTAAACAGAATGAGCCAACAGCTATTCTTGTCCATTATTACATACTTGTTAATGTTTTCAGGTGTGTAGATAGTGTTTGATATGTTGATAATGTGATAGTTTTGGTTGTGAATTCAGTTGATAAGTTCGTAGTGACATGTTGGATTGATTGTTGGTTCATGCTGCACAGATATTGTGATTGGCATTGAAGCATATAGCTTTGATTTTCAGTCTGCAAAGTGCAAGTGTTTACTCAAAAGGGGTGGTTATCCACAATGAGTATGTACAAGGTTTATTGCAAATTTTTGATGGGTTTTGTGGATATTTGATTTTTTTGCGTGCCCAGTTTCTTCAGGACATTTTATGATTTTTAGGGTTTTTTTCAAGAAATGTTATGATTTTTAGTGATTTTTTCAGGACATTATGTGATTTTAGTGATTTTTTTCAAGACATTTTATGATTTTTAGGGATTTTTTCAGGATCATATTTGAATTTTTAGTATTTTTTTTTTCAGGACATTATGTGATTTTTAGTGATTTTGTCAGGATCATATTTGAATTTTTAGGATTTTTTTCAGGACATTATGTGATTTTTAGTGATTTTCTCAAGATCATATTTGAATTTTTAGGATTTTTTTCACGACATTATGTGATTTTTAGTGATTTTCTCAGGACATTTTATGATTTTTAGGGATTTTTTTAGGATCGTATAAGCATATACAAGTGTTAGCTCCAATCTGTTATGCGATAGATCCAATGATAAAAAGCACTTAGGGATATGCCCCCAGTTCAAATTCAAACTCATGCACCATGTAGGTAATATGCCCCTAGACAAGACACAAACTATATACAAAGGCCAATGATAGATTGTGTGTGCAGACTGGTGATGCTTAGGCAAGGTAACAAAGGACATTAACCAGTTCGTGAGCCATGATAAGGGACCAAGGATGTCTTGCAATATGAAGGATATGATTGAGGAATGATAGAGGGGGAAAAGACCAGGTGGAATCCTGATAGATGGAGGAGCGATACTGATTACACATGGCGCCTGTTTGCCAGGTTTTCACCATGGTACTTGCCCAAAGTGCCTGTTTGCCAGGTTTTCACTTTTGGATGAAATTTTTCTCTTGACTCAAATTTTCGTGCCAAGATGCCTATTTGCCAGATTTTCATCAAGGCATCCATTTTTTCATGACTTTTTTCACATTTTTTTCTTTTCTTTTTTCATGACTTTTTACTATTTTTTTGATATTTTTTCAAGAATTTTAGATGAAATCAAGAATGTCACTGACAAATGATGAGAATATATCTATTATTGGTACTGCTAGCTGATGAGCTCTGAATCCATGCCTGACCATAACTACATAGGATTTGTTCCGAGTCTGTAGCTAAAATCAAACCACTAGAAAGGTCTCGAGATATACCATCGTGTACCATATGTAAGACAATGTCTATCTCTTGCGAATCAAGGCATCTAAGGATAATTGGGTCAATAGAAATGTCATGTGGGATGTCACTAATGATGACATATGAAAAGGCTTGGTTTTTGGACAAATTAGGTAGCTGGATTTGGGGATAAAAAAATGGATATAAGGGAGGGTTGGGAGGTTTGAGACCAATGACCTTCCATATGCATGTTGATCGAGAGAGCTGCAAAAGACTTTGTGGCATGTTGAACACTGGATAACTGATATTCATGGCATCATCTTTTTCATTTTGTATCCTTGGGAGCTTCTTAGCTTTTGATTTTTTATGGTCTAATGGTGCCTTTCAATTTTCACCAAGAGACCTATGCTTGTTATTTCTTTCTCTTTTTTATTTGTAACTAGAAGGTGGAGTAGGCTCCCCAAAGTATGCCAATGTGTTCTCTTTAGAAGAAATTGCTTCTTTATGATCTTCAGTCACAATGCCTTCAAAGTCTATTATAAGAGTGTCATAATCATCAAATTGATCAAAAATTGGTGGTCCACGTTGGTCCCAATCCAAAGGTTTAGGACAAATTGAGGGGGCGTCATCATTAGTGCTGAATGGGCTTTTGTTGAAGGTATGGATATGGGCATTAGATTTGGTTGTATCATTGGGGTTTTTCTCAAAAGGGAAAGGATTGTTGGTTTTAGGTGGGATATCCTCAAATGTCTTTTCATTGTTCAAAACATCTATAGTCTTACACATAGGTATCATAGTACTAGGAAGACCTATTCATAATGGTTTAAATCCAAGCCCCAAACTAGGAGGTTGTCCTTCTATAGTGATAGGTTCAATGATTCTTTGTTTCTGAGATCCAAGACTAGTATAGACATCATAGCCTTGTTTCTGCATGATGGTAAACCCAAGTCCATACTTGCTAAGAGATATCAAAGTGGGTTCTCGTTCTGCTTTTTCTTTCTCAATACATATAGATGTATTCTCATTGATAGAAGTATCATTCTTTGTACTAATGGGGGTAAGTGGTGACTCCCTAATGTGAGAGACTTGAGACATAAGGTACTCTCCACACCCATTGTCTTAAATCTTCATCTTTTCCTTGGCTCTACTGAGTAGTATATTAGCATCCACATACTTAGAGGAATTTGTGGGTTGTGCTTCATTTTTTGTTGGGATTTGGAATGCAGTAGCATCTCTTAGATTAGCACAAAACTGGAAAGGATCTAGATCACCAAGGATGGTAACCTCCATGTTATGATAGGAAAACTTTAGACATTGATGATATGTAGAAGGGACTGCTTTCATAGCATGAAGCCAAGGGCGTCCTAGTATCATGTTGCAATTCATTTCGATGTCTAGGACATGGAACAATGTGTCTTTAGTAGCTGGACCAACTCTAACAAGTAATGTGATGATGCCCCTAGAGAAGTGTTCACCATCATCATAAGCTTGTATTGTGATTCTTTGAGAGGGATCTACATCATCTTCAGGATAACCCAAACTGTTGACAACCTTAAGAGTACAGATGTTCAGTCCCACTCCTCCATCTATTAAGACACGTCTAACTTTGGCATTATGGATGAAGACTTTGAGATAAAGGGGATCATTATGGTTAGGTTTGTCCTTAGGAATATCTCGAGGTGAAAAAGTGATATGTTGTGATGCAGATAGGTTCCCAACCATGGCTTGGAACTGGGCAACATCCATGTTATCTAGGACAACTGACTCTTTAAGGGCTTGATCCAAGATCTTCTGATGTTGGGGAGATGCACGCAGTAGGTCCAAAATGGATATTTGTGCAGGGGTTTTGACAAGTTGTCCAACAAGGCTATAATCATCTGAAGTAGGAGTAGTAGGTCTAGATGGGGGTACAGGTCTAGTAGAAGCAGTAGGTCTAGTTGGGGCTCCAGGTAAGGTGATCTTGCTATGATGTGCAGTGACAGCACAACGAGGGTTTTTAGCCTTTAATATGAATGTGGATATGTGAAAGTTAGACTCATTAAAGCAATTGATGGTGTAGTCATAGCCAGTACATGTGTAATTCACATTACCTTGCGAGTTTGAGTTTGAACATTAGGGTTTCTCTTTGTCATGATTACCCAAAGGATCTTTGAAAATAGTGTGATCAGAGTTGGATGCTAACAGTGATGGATCAACTATGATGACACCATCATCAATAAGGTCTTGTATTGCACATTTTAGTTGGAAGCATGATGAATTTTTTTGTCCTTTGGTGTGATGGTAATCACAATACTTTTTGTCATCCCACCAATCAGCTTTAGTCAATGGTTCATCTTTGATTAGGGGTAATTGTAGGAAGTTATTACTCAGTAACTGTTGTAATGCAGTCTCAAGTGGTATCCCCAATGGTGTGAATTTCCTATCTTTGGTTCTAGGATGTCTTTGAGGTTTATCTTGTGTGGGAGTCTCATTTTTCTGTTGTGGAGGTAGTGTTTGATTAGAGGTTTGTGAATTTGTAGGGTTTGAACCTTTCAAAGTCAATTGAGCTTGTGTTGTGCTAATTGTGCGAGCATCCACAATACCATCATTAGTCACATTCTTGTTTTTGGAGAAAAATTTTGCCTTTTCATTAGACGAGTTGGTGTTTGTTTTTTCTTCGTTTATCTTGAGGACTCCCTTACGGATAAGAGCATCTTCAATACTAGCCCCTTTTTTCATTAGTTTAGAAATGGTGCTTGGACTCTTGATTTTGAGTTCATACATTAAGTCTGGGACTAAGTTTTCAATGCACAGGTTTACTTGTTGTTCTTTAGGAATGTCTAGTGAGCATTGACTAACTAAGCTTCTCCAATGTAGTAAGAATGTGATGAATGATTCTCCTGTCTTCTGTTTAGTTGAGCACAAATCAGAAAGTGTTACCTCATTTGTAATGTTAAAGGCAAAGGGGGAGATAAACTTGTCTACTAGCTCTGACCAAGATTTTATATTACGAGGAAGTTTGGAGTACCATTCAAGTGCGGGCCCACCTAGAGAACGAGGGAACAATCTCATAAGGTAAGTGGGCTCATCACTGAGTTCAGTACATGAAGCACAAAATTCTCTGATGTGGTCAATAGGGTTTCCTTTTCCTCGATATTTTTCAAACCTTGGAGCTTCAAAGTGTTTTGGGAATAGAGGCATATACAGACTTTTATCAAATGGATTAGGACCTAGGTCCCTTTCTATATATAGAGTCTATTTCTTTTGGACTCCCAATGCCTCGACTTGTTTGGAAAGTTGTTTGAATTGTTGTAATAGTTCTTCATTGGGGTTTTGCATGATGGTCTTTCCTTCAAGTCTTTTGTGTCTATGAGTAGACTGTTTGCTGTGGTGAGAACTATGTCTACTTGGTTCTGACATTTCTATGTCTGATGAGTCTGATGAGTCTAATAAAGTGTCACTAGGTGGTGGAGGTATGTTGGCACCTTGAAGACAGAAAGGTCCCTGTTGTTGGGGAACTTGTTGTGGTATTTGATGTGGCACTTGTGGGATTGACTATGATTTTTGTACCATGTGTTGTTTTTGTGCCATGTGTTGTGGTTGTTGTTGGGATACCTCTGTTGGTTATATGTGAGACCATGTCCGTGCTTGTTGTTCTAGAGGTATCAATTGAGGTTTTTGTGGTACATGTTGTTGTTGTAAAAAATGTTGCTGGTATGCAATTTGTTGCTCAAGGCATTTTTGGTATTCCAACTATTGCTTGAGTTGCTCTTGTTGTTTAGCAAACATCATTTTTTGTTGTTGGAATTGTTTTTGATAAACTGTGTGTAAGTCAAGTGGGTTCACATGGGATTGTGTATTAGGAATGTTGGATGTTTGCCCCACTTGTGGTTGTTGTTGTTGCATTTGATGTTGTTGTGTGTCAAGTGGATGTAGACTTGGTTGTGCCTTGGAAGTGTTGAGTCCTTGTACCATTGTAGGTTGTTGTTGTTGTGGGGGTTGACTAAGTCCTTTAGAATTGAACGCCATGTTTTTATTGTTGTTTTGGTACCTTTGTGTTTTAGATGTTCCTGCTTGCGACATCATATTGACTTGACTATGAGATACATTTCTATTGGTAATGGGTGTAATGTCAATAAGACTTTTCCTTTGTGTGTCCATAGGGATGGTTGCACTTGATGTTTCACATGTTGTATTTATGAGAGGCTCCATAGTGTTTGATGTCATAGCACTGGGTAAAGTTAGGAGCAAAGGTGTACTTTGTTGATTTGCCTCCAAAGAAGGTATGTCTGGCATCCCTAGAGCATGGGTCCCTTTAGGTGCATCTTGTTGTTGCATCATGTGAATAAAATCAAGTCTTAATGCCCTTTTGAGGTGTTTAGGGATTGGTGGTATTTCATCAAACAAGGGGTTAACATTGATGTGTTCAAATGTACTTTGGAGGATTTCAATTGTTGGTTCTTGATGGGACCTTATAGGTGCCATTATTGTGTTTGAAAACTCCAAAGGTTGTTTTCCCTTGTCTAAGTCCAAATTTATCATGGGTTGGATGTTTTCAATTCTTGTGTTGGTTTGATTTTTGGACCTAGGACCTTCCAAGTTTGGGTTAAATTTGACAATTTCTTGGGCTGCCAAACATTTGAAGTTCTTGTGGAAACTTTTTTCTTGACATGCCCTAGCCATTTCTTCATCAGTGATGCCATAATTAGTGTTAAAGTCATCACTTAGGTGTACAATACCTTGTTGTATGTTTGATGTGTTAGGTTGGCTAAATTCAACTGCATGTGATTGTTCATCTTCAGGTGAGGTTGGTACACTTCCTCCTCCTAGTGGCATTGGCATGAATATAGGTTCAAAGTCAGGACTCCATTGAACCATCCCATGTGTGGGGGAAGTGTGTGGAGGAAATCTCATGGTAGGTGCATTGTTCAAGGTTTGTTGTGTCATAGCTTGATTATGAGGATCTTGCGGATACATATTCAAAGGGTCTGATAGTAATGGTTGTGATGTCTTGATTTGGTCTTCGTCAACGGTTTGTTGGATTTTCTTGCTCTTTCTTTGTCTTGGATCAGGTTTTGGTTGTGCTTGTGCCTCAGAAAACAAAGGTTGATAGAGTTCCTCTGGTCTCTGAGCTGCTTGTCTCCTAGTAAGTGTTGGCATGATACCTAAGAGTGCAAAGAGTGGTGGGTATGCAAGATATGAGTGTTTTTTTTTGGGATTTTTTAATTGTTTAGGAATATTATTCAATGTGAGGAAATACTGGATGAATTATGGTTTTGATGTGCAAAGTGAAAATGTCCTAGGGATATTATGCAAATGCAAAATGCAAGGTGATGTTTTGAAGTTTGACTAGAGGGGATGAAATGACTCTAAGATATGGAAAATGACAATTAGGGTTATGTTTTGGATTTGTTAAGGATGCTAAAGGTTGATGTATGCAAGTTATATCATGCAAAGGATGATGTTCTATGGTTTGTAATGACATTTGGGACAAGAAAAATGAGGGTAAATGCCCAAGAAGGCAAATTTGGTTGATGGATAATTTGATAGGGTTTGGTAGTGAAAATGATGTTAAGGATTTTGATAAATGCAATATGAAGGGTATATAATACTAGGGCAGGTCAAAATGACATTTGGGGATGCTATGAAAAGAGTATATGGAAAGTTTTGAACTTAGATAAAACCTTTTGAAAGTATTTTGCCTAAGAGTTTAACCTTGTGATAAAGAACTTTGGATCTTGACCAAAAACTGATAAAAGATGAAAAGATCAAATTGATAAAAGATGAAAAGGTCAAATATATTAAGACATAGATAAATTTTGACCAAATAAAATGATAAGAAAAGATAAAAGGACTATTCAAGATTCATTATCCGTCAACACTAGGAGATACTCTAAGACTTATACTTTTTCTAGATTTTTGACTAAATTCAAAGGTTTTGGGGGTTCAAAATGATGTTTTGAGGATTCAAAATGATGGTGATGCTGAGCAGATATGTGATACAAACAATTCCTATGATTCCAAAGGAGATTTTGGGTGCAGGATATGATTTTGGGTCAAGTGCAGAATGGGTAGGTCTAGAGGCTCCTAGATGCAGTTTTGGGGTCCTAAAGTGTAGTTCGGAGGCCCAAAATGGTCGTCCAGGTAGCCAAGTGAACCCTAATAGTTCCAAGTGCACTCTAACAGTACCAAATATTTCATTGGCACACTTGGAGCCATTTTTGGCGCAGTTGGTAGTTTCTGGGCACAGTTGGTAAACTAGGCTGAAACTGAGGCAATTCTGGAAGCTATGGTTTCAAGATTGATGTCATAGAGAGGTAAATGGTAGAGGATAGTTTTAGGGCCAGTATGTATTCTCAAAATGATGGTTAGGACACTCAAAATAATGGATAAAGTGGTCAAGATGATGAATAGGTATGCAAAGATGCAAGGCGGTGAATGCAAAGTGCTGATTCTAAGATGGCAATGCAAAAACTAAGGAAAGTAAAATTGAACCTAAATGGATGCAATATGAAAAGTAATAGATACTAAATGAGGACTAAAAGGTGCAATATGAATTCTATATGATGTAAGAATGAAGTCTAGACTAGGGTGAATCTAAGTGAAATCTATGCAAGTGTGAGATCTACATTTTGCCAAGCATGTTTAGGAGCACAAGTCACCATGTTTTCCAAGGTTCAAGTGTGTTGAATCAATGTTTGTAAATTTTGATAAAGGTTGAAATATTTTTGCAATGTGTGGTGTTTTGACAAGTTCAAATGATATCCAAGGTGTAAATTTAAAAGTTTGGCTTTTATCTTGATTATGTTTTACACACACGCAAGACACATTAAGACAAGAATAGCTGTTGTAAAATTTAACAAACACACCATAACCAAGGCTTTTAGGACTGTATCCACTGAATTCCTACTTGAACCGAAGTTCAGCCATGCTTATCCAGAGTAGACAACCTAGGATCTTGGCACCACAGGCTCCCCCTTACAGCGCACTCACTTCTCGAGGCTACCAAGATCTGCTTCCCAAGGGGCATGACTTCCCAAGGGACTGTTGCCTCTACTAAGGACCACGAGAATGTAGGATGTCTTCACGGGCATGGGTGACCCCTTAAGCCAGTGGATAGAAAGGATTTTGGCCACTAAAACATGGTTTTTAGTAAGGGCATTTTGTTTGGCAAGTTAATGATAAACTTCTGCAAAAGGTCTCCCAGCCCCGAGAACCGAGGTTTGACGCACCACAAGGGTACTGGAGGAGAGCTATCACATAGCAATACCGTTGACACAGGTTTCACTGTAATCAAGTTTTATATAGCGGCTAGAACGTTGACCTGGCTTTGGCCTATTACTGCTCTAAGGTCATCCCCTAGCATACCCAATATCGAGTATCTTGGTCCAAGGTAGGCCTCCTATAGAAGTTACATGAATTTCTCTTACACCCAAGATCGACGAATGGCAAGGGGAGAGGATACGTCCAATGCAACTCCTAGCGATTTAACACTGTAGACATGCCACGAAGAAAAGAAAAAGGTTCTTTTTAAGGACCAAATGAAATGTTATCTAATATAGGAAATCCACACACATAGTTTTGAAAGACACACAAGGTCTTCGACAATGTCCTACAAAGCACACATCAGTAGTTTGTTATGATCATATCTTCATCAAACATTCGCCACATGCTGAAAATAGACCATTAGTAACACAAAATCACCTAGGTGTGAAAAGGAAGAGTAGATAGTCATTATACCCTTCCAAGTGAGCTTCTTCCTTGCACCTACAAGCACAAACAAGAAAACCCAAGTTAGATATGCATGTTCACGTCAGGTTCACCAAATGTAGGACCAGAAAAATAGGTGAGAAGCATAACATACTATGAGCAAATCACAAACTCAATAATCATACGTTAGCACCCACTAGTCTACCATGAAAGACAAACTAAACAAAAGAAAGCAAACATAATCAAAAACTCCCTTTTCCGTTTGTAGCTCCCATGTCCTTCTTTCTTCTCCAAATGATTGTAGCTCCAAAGTTGGCTATAGTGCACAAAAAATTAAAGCAAAAGCCTACGATAGGGATAAAGCCATGAGAATACTTGAAGTGTGATTTTATTGTGAGAGTAAGAATGCAAAATACAAAGAAGTAGAGACTCCAAGATTCAAAGATTTGGACTTTCAAAACTTAAGCATTTGGATCCAAGAGACCTTCAAAATGAGAGAAGAGTGTTAATTTTATAATCAACACTCAAAGTGAGGGCATTGGATTTGTCACCCATAGATGTGTGATGTGGCAAGAGATTCCTATGACACATATGATAGAATATGCCAATAGTAAGATTCTATGACACATGAGAGTCAAATTTGGAAGAGAATCTATGACACGTCATAAGATTCCTCAACCCACTTAAAGCCAAGAATTTTTGACGAATAAGCCAAATAGGGACATGCATAAGAGGTAATAATATTTGATTATGACAAGTCTCAGCCAAGTGTCAAAGGATGATCCACGAGGTGTCACCTCCAAGTGTCATGATGATGCAATATTTTATGGAATATTTGAATTAAAAATCCTTTTATTCCACAAAATAAGAATTAGTAGAAAATGGAATTAATGATGGAAAATAGAACTTAGGAAATTGTAAATTTCCATGGTTTGCAGATAATGGATCAATTAATTAATAAAATTAATTAATTGAGGATGATAATCAAGAAGAATAATTAGTGAGAATAATAGAATTAAATTATGGGTTATTTAATCCTATAGAGAAAATTAGTAGATGATTGGCCAAATTGATTAAATGAATGCGACCATATCCTTTGATGAAAATGTGCCGATGATGGATATCGAATAAGATGATGACTAGTAGATCAAAGCCATGATCAGATTGATTGATTGAAGTTGATAACATGCGAAGGACACATGACATGAATTGGTTGATTTGTAACATTTAACCAACATTGTAAATGCTACAGGATTGAAATTGATTGATAAAGTTTGATCATAATAACACCGATGAACATTGTCAATGTTATTAAAATGGTTGATGATGTCATGATTTGACATTGAAAGCCTCAACAATTTCAAAGATTGAATGACATGAATGATAGCTTGACCTAGCACTGAGAGCCACGACAGTACTAAGGTCAAATTGATAAGATTGATAGGTTGATAGGTATCCAAAGCACTGAAAGCCACAAAAATGCTTAGTATTGGATAAATGATGATTGATTTGGGATGTTTGATTCATTTTAGGTTGATTAGGAATGATTTTGAGTGATTCTAGGTTGATTTGGGGTAATTTTGAGTTGATTTGGGGTGATTTCGAGTTGATTTGATATGATTCTGAGTTGATATGAAATTGATGTGAAAGCAGATATGAATGAAAAAATATGGTCAATCTGGCCAAAATATCAAAGTTAGTAGAATGAGAAAATGGGAAAAATTAGTATGAAGAAGTGATGAAACTATAGATGCAAACCATTTTTGAGTGTCTACATTAGGTAACCTTTCATACTAGGCTATGGGGGCTTGTTTGAGACTATACAAAACATTTTGTAATCTGCAAACCATGTCCCTTTTGCTAGGATCAATGAAACCTTTTTCTTTCTCAGTGTAGACTTCCTCTTCTAAGATTCCATTTAGGAATGTTGATTTCACTTCCATATAATATACTTTGAATCCTTTGTGTGCTGTATACACAAGGAGTGCTCCAACACCTTCAACTCTAGCAATAGGAGAAAATGTTTCTCCATAGTCAATACCTTCCTCTTGAGCATAACCCTTGCAAGATAGCCTTGCCTTATTTCTTTAAACTTCTCCATTCTCATTCAACTTATTTCTAAATACCCATTTTGTGCTAATTATACTTTTATCCTTTCATTTAGGAACAAGAGTCCAAGTTTTGTCCCTTTATATCTGATCAATCTTTTCATTCAATGCTTCAATCCAACTTTCATTTTCTAATGTATCTTTTACAGTACTAGGTTCAAATTTAGTAACCAAAAATGTACCTTTTAATGTGTTCCTTGTCATTATGGATTTTGATTGATCTCCAATGATTTTCTTAGGTGCACAATGCCTTCTAACATATCCAACAATTCTAGTATACTTCTTTCTAAAATTGCTAGGTTCACTATGATCTTCTGAATCATGCTCAAGGCCCACTGAATATGACTTGGGTCCTTCAAACTGTGACTCAGTTTCCACTAGCTGAAACTTGGGTCCTTTTGACTGTGACTCGGGTCCTTTAGATTATGACTTGGGTTGAACTAGGGATTTTGGGGACTTGGGTGGTGAAGATTGTTGATTCCTAATTGCATTAGTTAAAGTGTTAGGTTCATACTACATAATTTTTTTGTAGTTTTAAGGTTCCTTATTTCTTTGGTCTTAACTCTTTTCCAAAAACTAATCAATCTTTACATGTGCTCTTTCTATAACTTTATGAGTAGATAGGTTTAGACATTTGTATGCTTTTCTCTTATTAGAGTATCCAAAAAAAATGCTTTCATTACTTTTTACATCAAATTTTCCTTTTCTTGACTCCTTCAGAATATAACATTTGCTTATAAATACTTTGAATTAACAAACATTAGATTCATAGCCATACCATAATTTATAAGGTGTTTTCTCTAAATCTTTCTTCAACTATACTTGGTTCAAGTTATGAACTGTAGTGTTGATTGCTTCCTTTTGGTCCTTGCACAATTCATGATTGATCTATTCCTTCTCTCAACTATGTCATTCTACTGAGGTGTATCAGGTGCAAACACTTGCCTTTTAATTCCTCTCTCGTTGCATAATTTATTAAATTCATTAGAAATGAATTCTCCTCTTTTGTCTAATATTAAACATTTTAGTTTCCTTCCTATTTTATTCTCCACTCTAGCTAGATACCACTTGAAATTTTGAAAAGCTCTATAGTATCTTTCTGTGCTACATAGTAATTTTAAAAAGCTCTGCAATAGCTTTCTATGCTAGTAGGTCCATAAAGGTTTGTATGAACTAGCTCCGACACTTCTTTGGAATGATAATTTTTTCTTTTAAAACTTGTCTTTCCCATATTACAAATTTGACAATTCTTGCACATGCCCATGTCAATTTTCTTGAGGCTTGGAATTCCTCTCACTCTTCTATTCTTTCTTATGTTGACTAGGTTATCAAAATTCACATGACATAACCTTTTATGCCATAACCAACTTTCTTCTACTTGAGCCATGAAACATGAACTTTTAGTTAGATCAAGGTACAATAGATTACCTTTTGTTTGATTGCAACTCCCAACCAAATTTCCTTTCCCATCCAAAAAATTTTCCTTTCCATTCATGAATTCTACCTTGAATGCAATGTTGTTCAATTGAGACAAACGAAGTAGATTATCCTTCAGTTCTTCAACCCAATAACAAACACCACATCTGAGATCATTGGTTAGTGCAATATAAACTTTTCCTTTCAAATAACATGGTTCATCATTTCCAAATCTAACAATTCCACCATTATAGTGTACCAAGTTATCAAATTTAGATTTATCACCAGTCATATGGTGAGAACAACCACTATCTGTAATTCTTTTATCATTCTTACTAAAATGTGAAATAAGGGTCATCTTATCATTCTTATCATCTAATTCATCCTTAATAGAAATATAGACCATTTCATCTTCTTCACTACTATTAGAATCTTTAGCACTCTAACAAAATTTCTTATCTTTGTCCTTGTAGTCATTGTAGCTTTTGAAATCTTTCTTTCCTTTGTACTTGGCATGCTTCTTTTCTTCTTTTCCTTCTTTGTTTAGACCCCTTGTAGCAATGTGAGAAAATTCTTTGCAAGAAAAGTAGATCAAAGGAATTTTTCCTTTGTACTTTCCTTTGCCCTCAAGAAACCTTCTTGCAAGTAATGCTTCAATGACTTCAAGATCATCATCAAAACCATTTTCATCTTCACTATCAAATCATCTTTTAAATTTTGCAGCTTTCTTCTTGAGTGATAGCTTGGGTTGAAATGAAAACTCAATCTTGCTAGAGTTAGGAACATAGTTATTATAGTTATCTAAGTAAAAGGCTGTCAACCTTCTCACTAGTGTATCCAAAGTTATATCATTCTTGGGAATACATCTCGTCTCTTGAATTTTAGAAACTCTAATTGCATAAATAGGAAGAAGTTTTCTAAGTACCCTTTTTACCACTATCTCATCATCTATCTTTCCTCCTGAGGCTCTAATTTCAAACACACTATCTTTGATTCTTTCATTGTATTTTAAAATGTTTTCATCTTCTCTCATCTTCATTTGATCAAATTGACCTCTAAGAATTTCTACATTAGGTCTCCTCACAGTGTCATATCCTCCATAGATATATTTTAGCTTAATCCACATCTCATAAGCAGTACCAATATCTTTAACTTCATAAAATCAACAAAATTGAGAGTCAAGGCAATATCAATCATCATAATATTATGATTCTTATTTTCTATAATTTCCTCAACAATCATAGTTGCAGTAGGTGCCACATACTTGGTGTCTAGGTACTTTAGGCTTGAGTCTATGATGTTTTCCAAATGTAGTCTCATGAGTTCATGCCATGCTTTGAAGTTATCTCCATTTATCTTAGGGATCTCCCTTCTGTAAGCCATCTTGATCTTTATCTTAGGTCCTTGAAACTTTCTCTATAAGGACCATAAGCTCTAATACCAATTGTTAGAAATATAAGAGGAGTAATTGAGAGGGGAGGGGTGAATTAGTTACCACAAAAATAAATCCAAGATCCCTTAAGATTTCAATATAATTTAAAATCAAAATTTTCTAAAACTGAAATACTGATGTAATTTGGTTAGCATTGAATTACTTGGTTAATACAGTAACTTAGTTAATAATAAATTTATGCATTGTTACTTGGTTAACACTAAACATGTGGATCTCATGATATTAAATGTGATTAACCTTAATTAACTTAATTTTAGAAACATAAATAAAATAAAATGAACAAATGTGACTCTGGAATTTAATGTGGAAACTCAATTTGGGAAAAAACACCATTTACAACCAGTTACTATTTTTCACTCTTTTGAAGTGAGCCCTATTAGAAGCCAACCCTATTAAAGACTACAAGATACACTATTAGGTGTGACCCTATTAAAGGAATTAAGTCACACTATTATGAGTGGCCTTGTTAGAGGTTTTTAGACACTTCAATATAGAAATGCCACCATGTTAAAGAATTTGGAAAATAACTATTAAGCTAACTCCATTAAGAGATTTGACTCTCATGCTACAATTATTAGAGAGTAAAAATGGTATGACCTAATTGTTGATGCAAATATATTTTCTAATTTTAGATCTTTGTTCTAGCTTGAATATTTGATCCTCCTTGATCAGATAAAACTTTTTAGCTTGGTCAACTAAGGATACTTTGATATCCTTCCAATTCACTTCCTTGATGTATCTTTTCAATCCCATGCTTCTTACCTTTAATCCCACAACTTGACCTTATACTTATATAATTTACCTCATCAAGTTGACTTGAATAAACTTTCAAATAATCAATATTCATCCTTTAAGTTGACTAGACTTAACAAATAAATTCATCAAACTAAATATGTTGATTGAAGAAAATCCTTCATTAGTTGACTCAGCTTGGTCAACACTAACTCAAAAAAGAATTTCTTTAGACTTCCTTTGGTAACTGAGTAAACTCAATTAACACTGCATCCTAAACTAAATTCCCTTTGGTGACCAAGTGAGCTCTAGTTCCATGCCAACTTCTCTTTGGTTTTTGAGTGAACTTGGTAGACAATATCTTCCTGCAAACTCCATTAAGTGCTCAAGTGAAATCGGTAGACATTGAATCTAAACTTAATTATCTTTGGAACACTTGGGAAACACTAGAAATTGTCTTGATTTCCTGAGTGAGCTCAACAGATACTAAATGGTAAAGAATTGACATTTTTTGTAACATCAAAGATAATATACAATTGAATAATTTTTATCAAAACTTTATTCTTTCATAGTTTCATCTTGAAAAATTATTTCAAGGTCATTTTCTCTCTCTTATTTAGGTTCTAGATCAGGTTCTTCTTTCTTGACATTATCTTCTTGATGTTGAGATCCTTCTATAGGTACATCATTATTATTTTGTTGATTATTGGTATGCACATTTTGTTGCTCAACAACTTGTTGTGGCAACTTGCCATTCCCATTTGGATGTGTATTTTTCTCTTTATTATCTTTCTCAAGTAGTGTACTAGGAGTACCTTCATTCACATAAATGAATGTGGTGTAGTCTTCAAGTTATGTCTTTCATTCAACTTCATTGTTTTCTTCATATTCATCAACTTTCACATATGCAATTTTTACAATGTTGTTAATGTTAGAATTTAAACACTTATAATATTTTCTCTTAGTGGAATACCCTAGAAATATGCCTTCATCACTTTAGTGTCAATATTTCCATTTCTATTATCTTTTAGTATATAGTATTTACTTCCAAAAACTTTGAAATACTTTACATTAGGTGCATATCCATACTAAAATTTAAACGGTGTAACATTTGTAACCTTCTTGACTTGAACTCTATTTAAAGCATAAACATTTATACTAACAAGTTCTCTCCAATATTTATGTGATATATTGTTCTCCATCTTAAGTGTTCTAGCACAACCATTATTTATCTATTTCTCATTTCAACTATGCCATTTTGAGGAAGGGTCCTAGGTGCTGACATCTATCTTTTGATTCCTCTATCGTTGCAACATATATTATATTCATTGGAACTTAATTCTCCACCTCTATCAGATCTTATGCATTTCAGACTCTTTCTTGTCTCCTTTTCAACTCTAGTGAAGTACCACTTAAACAACTAAAAAGCATTAGATTTTTCTTTAAGAAACATCATAGTCATCAACAAATAGATTAAAATATTTTTCTTCATAATATCTTTTAACACCAATAGGTTCACAAAGGTTAGTATGAACCAATTCAAAAATATTATCAGATGAACATGTCTTTCTCTAGAAGCGAGACTTTGTCACTTTTCCCAATTGATGTTGTTTATATATAACATTATTAGGTTTCTTCATTTTTGGCAATCCTCTTATTCTTATTATCCTATTAATGCTTACTAGATTGTCAAATTTACATGACATAACCTCTTTTTCCATAAGTATACATCCTCATATTGTACAAATGAATACATCATATCAAATAAATTTAGATAGAACAAGTTACCATTTGTTTGATCATGACTTCCAATCATTTCACCATTGACTTCAAATATCTAGGCCTTTCCTAGTGATGGAATTCAACTTTGTATCCCAATTTGTATAGCTATGAACCACTCAACAAGTTATAGTTAAGTCCTTCAATCCAATAAACTATTAGAATATTTAAAATAATTGGGGGGCTAGGGGGTTGAATCAATTATCCAAGGTCTAGATGTACTAACTAAAGAAATAATTACTTAAACAACTTCAGATCTTATGATGCCATAGCTTGGTCTCTATAGTCAACTTTTAGTAACATCAACTAGTTGTCCATTGTCCTAAATATAAAAGACCTATAGAATGTAAACATTAATTAGTAAAAAATCATAAACAACATCCACACAAGTTTGACACTAGGATTTGACATGGAAACCCAATTTGGAAAAAACCACCATTAATACGTCACTAATTTTCACTCTTATAAAGTAAACTCTATTAGGAGCCAGCCTTATTAAAGGTTACAAAACACACTCTTAAATGTGATCTTGTGAAAGGATTTAATCACCCTGTTAGAAGTTTCCTTCTTAGAGGGCTTTAGAGGATTTCATTATAGTGTCACCCTATTAGAGGATTTACATATGATTGCTACGTCCACCTTGATTAAAGGATTTTGATATTATTTAAAATGGTTAGCAAGTAACAATGGATTTTGATCTATTATGTACAACATACTTTGCATGTACATATCTTTGTTAAGTTCATGAGTTAATTAACTATCTAGCCTCCATTGTCATCTCAGTCTTAGATTCACTTGGCAACCCTTCAACCAATCACTCTTCACTTCTTCTCAACTTGTTTCAGCCTTGTGCTTAGATTCATAGGTCAATAACATCAACAAATGCTCCAAATTTTAATAAATACTTTGGAACATATTGAAAGTTTTTTCTTGTACCTCTTTAAAAGGTAATTTTGATCCTTTTTTCTTAAATATTGTCATAGATCTTAGGGTTTATGATTAGATTTATCACATACAATATATCTAATCACCATCTTGGTTATCAACTTCTTTTCTAGAAACCTCTCTTGGAATCCATTCCTTAGATCATTTACCTAATTTTCTTCTAATATTAAATGACCTAACTCATCTATCCTTATCTTCAACATGCTTTTCGTATTCCAATAAATTAACTTAGTTGGAAGTTACAATTTTTGATAAACTATTAAAATGTTTTTCTCAACAAACAATGTGTTCTAACACTTGCTCATCATTGGGTTACTTGGTTGCTACTAAATTTCTTAATCAACACATACATTATCACTTAGTCGATATTGATTCTTAGTCAACATTAATTATGCTCATCTTGTTCTGGTGCTCAATCAATTGTAGCATCACTTAGCATGTACTTCAAATTCTTTTATTTTTTCCTTTGTTTCTTAGTCAAGCCTATGCATATGATCTACCTATAATCACAACTTCAAGACTTGAACATAACTATCTTTTCCTTTTGTAACATGATTTCAACAATCACTTTATCTTGTCAAAGTCAAACTAATCAAGTATCCATCTATATTTTACTCTTCATAACTCAACCTTTCCTCTAGATACTTTTTTTATAAACAACTTCAAATCCTTTTCATCAATCAAATAGATGTGACACTTAGATGAGATAGACAAATTTCTCATCAATATGTTTTACATGAATGACGATATAAAAATTGTTCCAATTGTAGTTTCCAATCATCTCCCTCATTGGCATTAATTACAACACCTCAAGTTACCATGCAATCAAAAACATGTATTGTCTTCAAAAACACCCTCAATCTATTTTACCTTCATTAATATCCTTAGTTTCTTTCTTATTCTCATCTCTATAACTCTATTTATGTCATATCAGATCTAGAAACACCCCGGCTAAGTCTTATGAACTCCCTCTTACTTAGATATATCTACCACCTTTCATTATCTCCCTCTTTCATTTTATAATGGTAACTAGATAATCTCTCCCTCTTTGATAACAATGCCAATGTGTTGAAAAGAGATTTTTTTAAGTGTAGAACCTATAATGAAACAATCATTATTTTTTCAATGATGTCAAACTTTCTACTTTTTGGTGAGAAAATTTCTTTTGGTTTGAATTCTATCATTTGTTTAATTGATGAAGATGATTTGAAAAGAGAAGATAACAAGAGAACCTAGATAAAGGTTGAGTTATTTGTTGTATAAAATGAGTGCTAAGACCAAGTAAGACATTGATACTATAGTGTATTGTTTATATACTTAAAGTTTGTAATGAAATATTACTCAAATGAAGACTAGAAGAAGATCAAGTAAACAAAAGTTTTTTCCAAGCCTTGCCAAGAAAATAGTACAAGCCAACCAGAAATAAGTAGAAGCTAAGTAAAAATCAATAGGTGTTGAGCCAAAAAGACAAACAATGGAAGCCAAGTGAAAGCTAGTATATGATGAGTAAAGTTTAGTTGGTGCCAAGCATCAGTAAACTTTAGTGCTTACTGTGTTGATCATGTTTTCACTTCATGCCTATCTGAATATATCTCAAAGTGAATGTTCTAGGTTTCTTTTGTGAAAATTAGGATTTGGTCTCTTTAAATTTTTTAACCCTAGAAAAACCCTAATTTGTGTTTTACTAAAATGTTTCCCTAGAAAAAAAATTTGTTAGGCACCTTTTCAAAGTATTTTGAGCGAAAGGAATCATTTTAAATTAATCCCCTTTATATTTTTAGGAACTTTTTAAGAAGTTGTTTGTGTATTTCATAAGGATCCTGAAATAATTTTTAACCTAATCTTATATCTTTATTTTTCGATGGGTTCTTGTTTCTTTTTGAAAAATAATCATTTTAATGATAACCTTTGATCTTATTGCCTTGTCACCATAAGAAATCGCATGCCATTTAATGCTTGCAACATGGAAACCAAAGGGAAATACTGCAAGCCCACCATATTTATAATGGAGTAACGATGCTTGCTATGTTTTCATGGGAAGTTACTCAATGTTTACCCTTGGTGATATAGCGAGAGCAATAAAAAGAAAAGGTTTATGTGGAAGGATTTATTTGGATTGACTGCCAACTTGGAGGGTTGAAGCTAAGCTATTAAAGATTTTATTCCTCAATCATCAATTTTTTCAAAAATTGACTTGTTTTTAAAATTGGAAGATGGTGCCACTTTATTTTTCTCTACAATCCATTTATGAGAATTAAGACTCCTTGTACAAACTAAAAACTAGGGATATATTGTAGAAATCAAAGATTTTCTTCATGCAAACATATTTTTGATTGTTTAAGAGCAAGAACCTATTGATGACCTTTTCCCGCCTAGTAGAATTGTAAAGGAATTTTCTATATCAGCAATTTACTGTAAATTTCAAAGAAGAAACATGAGAAGTATGTAAGTATCTCAACCTATATATCACTCAGAGAATTCTAGTTTTTGTACATTATTATTATCCAAGATACCTCCAAAGGAGGGTTTTTTAGGAAATGTAGAGTATACCAGTAGGGATATACATGATGACTTCCTAAAATAATTAACCAAGTCCATGAATGAGTCAGCCCAAATGAAAAATCTAATTCTTGTGAACCCTAAACTCAAGATTGTAGATGGTTTATGTTGATCTCAGATTGGTTTTGACAAGTGAGTGGCAACACACTTAAACCATTTACTCAATTTATACCAGACTAGTAATACATGTTGAGCACAACATGTAAATGTTGGGCCATACCAAGTTGCAATGAGTGTCGAGTCACTCATGTGTTGAGTCACTCAATTGCTGAGAAGATAGACCATGCTGAGTGAATTCAAGTGCCAAGTAAATAGTGGATACCAAGTAGTTCAAATGTCGAGTTAGAAGAAAAAATACAATGAATGCCAAGCACTAGAGACTTCATATGCCAAGTGACACAGTTTGGACATATTTGTTTGTAATGGAACAAACAATTATGTAAACCATATTCAAGTTGACTTAAGGATATATTTCAGTCTCTTAGAGATAAGGACGAATCTATATGTAGATTCTCTATGCAATTGCATGCAACCAATTAGAAAATTGGAAGGTTTAAGTGGCAAAATTGTATAAAGGTGATATGTTATCAGGAAAGCTAGTGCTAATCATAGGATCTATGCTGAGACATTTTAATAGGTGATTTCAGTTAAATCTCTTAACAAGTAGTCCTAATAGATTGTATGAAATCCATTAACAAGGTGCTTACTTAATTGTACATTGAAGTCCTCTTACCAAGCATACTTCTAATAGGGTTTTGAAATCCTCCATGGTCAAAACATTGTAAACTTCATTGGATACACTTTATTGCTGTAGTAGTGAAGATTTGTGAGTGTCATACCCCCCCCCAATTTTAACTTCTCACTTGGAGGGTTTCTAGGTAATCATATCTAGTGTTATGTGTGTGTTTGATTATATGTTTACATGATTGATGCATACACTTTACATGTTATTTTAGTATATTAATGCATATGATATATGAATGGTGAAAGTTTTATGTGTCCAAGTGTTAACTCCTTATTCACCCCCCGCCCCCACCCCCCACCCCTAAGAAGTTTACTCTCTTCCCACTTGTAATTCCAATAGGTTTATATGATAAAGGGAATTGGACTAGGGATGCCATTTCCTCTAAAATAAGACTCCAACTATTCAAGAAATGGTTCTCAAAGAGGAAGTTGCTTGCCCCCCATGGACATATCTAAAATTTTGATTTGGGTAAATTAATAGTCCCTGGGGTTTTCATGG